>VDFB02281492.1:673277469-673509238 GCA_007258455.2 Sequoia sempervirens
AATTTTAATTTGAGCCATACTTAGCTAGAATTCTCATTTGCTTGCAAACAACATAACATCTTCATCTATTTTCCATCCATATTGCATCTCATTCATACATCTTTTGCCATCAAGAGGAGCATATATCACGTCAACTATCGAAGGGCCAACCAAAGGAGCAACTTAACAAGGTATTATCATTCTATCTATTTTGTTAGGTTTAAATTTTAGCCCAATCTTGAAGTGTTAGGTGTTTAGGTGGTTTCTTGCATGTCTTGTGTTGCTGCTTGTTTCTGGGACTACGTTTACTCTTGATCACACCTACTTAAGGATATTAATTGATCCACTTGAGTAGAGAATGGATCACTAAAGAATTTTATTCGTGCATGTGTTTTATCAATATACATATGAAAGACCAAAAGCATGGATCAAAAACATGCATATAAGGAGCTTTTTCTTTTCCCATGATTGGTTTGATAAATCTCCCTTTGAATGTTGGATCAAAATAATTAACATCTCAATCACCATCATCCCATCATAAACCAATTTCATGTGAAGTTAGGCTATCCATGGCTTCAATCCATGAATGTTGTCTCGTCAATTTTGCATAAATGTTCAAAGTTTCCATTTGGAAATGAAATTGTTACCATGAATCATAGTGGCTTTAATCCTATGTCTTCCTATGGGAACTTTTCATTGGATTTATTTTGGCTTGAGCCTATTGAACCTATTAGATCCCATGGGGAATTCTCTTTCAAATCCTTTCAAAAGTTTAAGGAAAAGCATATAGAAAAATTATCCCTTATTAATATGCCTCAAACCATGATTGAGCCTCCTGTACTTGATGAGATCATGATTGAACCAAAAACACTTCCAAATATCCAAGACTAGTCTATGACAAATATTTTAGATATTTCATATAAAAGACCAAGAGAATATAAAAAAATCCCATTGTTCCTCATGAAGTCAAACAAGTTTACAAATCTAAAGAGAAAGTGGTTGAAAAACCTCCCACAATTCTTTTTGTTCCTCCCTTAAAGGAAGAAAATAAACCTATGGTTGACGAACCAACTCCTACACAATTACAAATTGAAAAACACATGAAAATAAATTGTAATGATAGAGAGTGTAGGAATAGATTTCATGCTATTTCTCATTTGTTACAAAAAACATTGATACATAGGAAAGACATTCTTCATGAAAATAGACCCAAATGACAAAGTGATCATGCATGTTCCTCACTATTGCTCCTATGTGCATACTTAAAAAATGACTCCAATGAACAAAGGAAAACCATCATGTTATGTTTCAGCTCCTCAAAAATGACTTGGAGGCTTCTTTCCAACATTATAAAGGTTTTTCCACTAAGTATTCAATGACTAGACTCATGTACGGAGCCAATCTTGCTTGGAAATCCACCTTTCCTTATGATTGTGCAATTGAACCTCTTGGGAAAGTCACAATGAGACTCATTTAAACTTTCTAGAATTCTCCACAAACACTTGTAAAAATCTATAAGACCTCCCACTACACTTCCAAACCATTATGAATGAGTAACAAAAACTTTTAGATCTTGTAGGAATCATAATCCACCAATCTGTGGTTTGCTTCCCCAAAGCTTGTTTCAACTTGAACATTCAACTTTTGCAAGAAATTACTTGATAACTTGCTACTATTAGCCTACATAGGATTACAAATATTACCAAACATTTATCAAACCCAAACCTTATGAATGCATGTGAGGACTTGAGAAAATATTCATAGTGTGGGTTCTTTTACACCGTCTCCATACAAACATGAAGCAAACTGTCAAAGAGTTTTTCAGAACACGTGCAATTGGAGACTCCAAACCCTGCATGCATGATAAAGAAATAAAAAAAATTCCTACAAGTTTTCAAATTTTCTCATGGTGGGAATTTAATATTTTGCATTCTCTTTGTTGACTAAAACCCTAGGTAGGGTTTTAGGTTGATTTTAGGAAAAATGAACTAACTTTTCAATAACTCAATGAAAATTAATGAAAAAAAGGAAAAATGAAGTAGATTCACATATGTTTGCTATATAAATTGATATAAAAACAATATATGGGTCGTATAGGCTATACAAAGCAAAAAAACAAGACTGCAACGTTGGAAAAAAACAATTTAGACTATTTCAAAGAAAATTCCATAACATTCAAAATACTTAGTGAAATTTGATGCCACAAAAATAAAAGTAGAGTATATTCACATAGCAACATTATGTAATAAATTTTAGATCAATACATGAGCCATACAGGTAGTACTGAGTGAAAAAACCTGACTGAAATGTTAGCATAGCTCCAAAAAAAGCTTCACTCATTAACTCAAAAACTTCAATATCAATTCTTCAATCCCATATTCAACTTTTGAAGGTGTATTTATGCATTTAAAATAAACACCAATGGTTTGTAACCATTTATTTCTTGCATGTAACCATTTTCTTGATTTTTTTCGACCTTGCTAAATTTGCATGACAACTTTTAGCAACGTTTTGACAATTTTTAGCAGCATTAACAACTTTCAAACCAACAACCCAAAATACTTAAAAAATGTATTAATATGGTTCCAAATTATCATAAATGACTTTATTAAACACTAAAAGACACCATCAACCTAAAATACTAAAAATGACAAAATTAAGCTTTTGAGGCTCCTGATGCCCCTGCACCATACATCCAAGGGGAGGAAAAAATTCAAGTCCACTTGAGTGTAGGTCTTCTTCTTCTTCTTGGTCTTATTAAACACTAAAACAAACCATCAACCTAAAATACCAAAAATGAAAAAATTAAGCTTATGAGGCTCCTGATGCTCCTACACCATACACGCAATGGGAGGAAAAAACTCAAGTCCACTTGAGTGCAGGTCTTCTTTTTCTTCTTGGTGTTCTACACTATTTCCTTGATGTCTTCTTGGCTTTGTCTTTTTGTCTTCCTCTTGTTTTCTCTAGGTTGTCTTCTCAACTCATTTTCTTTCTTCCTTACAAGGAATTCCTCTTTTAGCACCCTCCTCTGGACCTGATCTCTTTCAAGAGCCTACTTCTCAATGATTTCTATCTCCTTATATAACAAACCTACACATACATAGTCTAATGAAATATTAGAAATAAAATATTGAGTCCTTGAGGTCTCCTCCTTGTCTCCTTTCACCATACACTCCACTTCAATACCCAAGAGATCCTCCATGTCTATTATTGTTGGCTTGGGACTGAAATTTTTCTCTAAGGGTATCCTTTGATAAATAGCATCTTCTAACACTTCCATATCAGTTGTTAATTTCTCTTGACTTTCAAACACAAAATAGTATTCCTCTTTTCCCAAACCTGCCATCTCCTTCCAAAGGATGTGATCAATCTTTGTATATGGACTAAATACTTCTTGTTGCACTTTAGAGCTGCATTCATCATTAATTTTTTTTAGTTTTTCCTACTATTGAAAAAACCTTATCATTCATATCCATTTCTTCCAATAATAAAGGATCTAATTCATCATGCATGTCATCAAACACTTGTCTTTCTCTAAGAGAACACAAAAGATATTCATTATTCATCAACCTTCAATTATCAAAAACATAATGCAATATTCATTCACCAAGTATCTCACCTTCCTTAGGATGGCACTTTATTCCATCTTCTTCACTTAGGATTTCTTCTTCATTTAATATTATTCCTACATTTACACACTCAAAGCATTCATTAATTTCAAAATAGTGAGACTTACTTGCCTCTAGATCTCTTTCCTTGGATTTATTTTAAAATAATTTCAGCCATCTCCTCAATCTATAAGATCCTATTGTTTCCTTCTCCTTTCCATGATTTTCTTAGGCCACTTCACTATTTTCCTCATTGGTCAATACCCAACATTTCCTTGGTATACTTTCTCAAGACACTCTTGCACTATAAGCTTAATGTTTGTTTCAAACTCTTCCATATCTCTTTCAAACTCTAATCTTATCTTATTGACTATCATCTTCTCCTTTCGATTTTGTTGTTGCATCTTGTTGTCTTTTTTCTTTACTTGAATTCTTCTCATGACACCTCACCTAGGTTTTCTTTCCTTTTCCTCAATACCAGTATATTCCCATCTAGTTTCTTCTCTTCAACCTATAAAAAATAATACAAAAACTTCCCAAAAATTCATGCATGTTCCTCACTGTTGCTCCTATATGTACACTTAAAAAATGACTCCAATGAACAAAGGAAAACCATCATGTTATGTTTCAATTCCTCAATACTGATTTGGAGGCTTCTTTCCAACATTATAAAGGTGTTTCCACTAAGTATTCAATTCCTAGACTCATGCGTAGACACAATCTTTCTTGTACATCCACCTTTCCTTATGACTGTGTAATTGGACCTCTTGGGATAGTCATAAAAAGACTCATTGAAAATTTCAAGAATTATTGACAAAAACTTGTACAAACCTATAAGACCTCCCAATACACTTCCAAACCATTACCAATGACCAACAATAATTTTTAGATCTTGTATGAATTACAATCCACTAATCTATGGTTTGTTACCCCAAAGATTGTTTCAACTTAAACATTCAAATTTTGCAAAAATGACTTGGGAACTTGCTACTCTTGGTCTACACAATCATACAAAGATTACAAAACATTTATAAAATCCAAACCTCATGAATGCATGTGACTTATTTAGCAAATAGTCATAGTGTAGGTTCCTATACACTGTCTCCATACAAACTTGAAGCAAACTGTCAAAGAGTTCTCCTTCCCATGTACAAATGGATAATCCAAACCCTGAATGCATGATAAATACTTTAAAAAAATTATCCTACAAGTTTTTAGTGTTTTCTCATGGTGGGAATTCAATATTTTGCATTTTCTTTATTGATTGAAATCCTAGGTATTGTTTTAGGCTGATTTTAGGAAAAATGCACTAACTTTTCAATAACTTAACGAAAATTGATGCAACAAAAGGAAAAATGAAGTATAGTAACATCTATATGCTATACAATAAATATTAAAAACATTATATGGGTTGTACAAGCCATACAAAGCAACATAACAAGACTGCAACATTGGAAAAAATAATTTAGACTATTTACAAAGAAAATGTCATAACTTTCAAAATACTTAGTGAAATTTGATGCCACAAAAATAAAAATAGAGTAGATTCACATAGACACATGATGCAATCATTTTTATATAAATAAATGAGCCATATAGGTTGTATGAAGTGACAAAAAATGACTGAAACATTAGAAAAACTCAAAAATAAATCTTGCCTGATTAACTCAAAAACTTCAATATCAATTCTTCAATTCCCTCTTCAACTTTTGAAGGTGTATTTATGCATTTACAATCAATCCCAATGGTTTTTAACCATTTCTTGCTTGCATGTAACCATTTTCTTAATTTTTTGGCACCTTGCTAAAGTTGAGTGAAAACTTTTAGCAACTTTTAGACAATTTTTAGCAACATTAACAACTTTCAAACCAACAACCCAAAACACTTCAAAAATGGATTAATATGATTATAAATGGTCATAAATGACCTTATTAAACACTAAAAAGACCATCAACCTAAAAAACCCAAAAATGACAAAATTAAGCTTATGAGGCTCCTGATGCCCCTACACGAAAAATAAGAAAATAACAACATAGAAAACCAAAATCCAAACTTGTCTCAAGAAATGCATGGGTATGTGTAGGATCATGATGGGCCAAAAAGTGGTGATATGATGGGTATGTGTAGGGTATGTGTCTGAAAACCTTTTTTTACCCAAAATTGATGAAACGAAAGGGGTTTTTAAAGGAGATTCTTAGCTTTCCACCAATATAAATTATGCTTTACTTTGAATTTAATAAATAATTATTATTCATTTTCTATTTGAATTATTACTAAAGTCTTGATTGATAGGCTGATTGATAAACATCTATAGCTTTCAAATGGTATCACATTTTTTGAATCTGAAACATGCATCACATTCTATACTTTACATATTATAGGATTAAAAAAATAAAATGGAATTTCATGAAGTTTTGACCAAGTTAAGGTGGTCAGACATTCGATTTTTTATATTTTTTAAAATTTGTAATAAAAAATCATAATTAATTATTTACTTGGAAAAAAATTACAAAAAATTATGCATCACATCAAGAAATGAGTCCTCTACTTATATCTAAAATCTTATAAAAAGTATTTTTTCCCTGAAATTTAAGTACTACTATATTGAAATTTCAAATTTTCACCAAATAGATTTTTTTAAAATAAACCTAGTAGTTTAGAAACTATACTCAATTTTCTACAGATTCTATTCTTACATATTTTTGAAATAATATAGATAACTTATTCCAATTCTTACGTCAAGTTTCCTAACTCTAATTTTTCTTTTTTTCTTGCCACTTAAGGGCCTATTTTTTCCATGATGATCCTATACATACTCACGTGATGCCTTCCCACCCTTGCTGCAACATAAACAAACTTCTATGGATACTATCATTAGATCACCTATTGTGATCAACTTGGATGGTGATAATGAAATTATAAAGATTGATGAACAAGTGCATAATGAGTTGAATTCATTGTTTTCATCTTCTTTGAGCTTAAATGATGATCCTCCTAATTAGAGTGTTGAGCTTGGTGCTTGTCCTAGTTTGTAACTTGATGTTGTACATTTTTTTATTAATTCCCCTTTCACATATACTAATCAAGATTGGAATGTAGATGACCTACTATAGGTTGACTTGCATGTGCCTTAATAGTATATTGTTTTGTTTGGTTTTTCATGTTCTTTGTGTGAAATTTGCATGTGCGTAATGTGATCTCCCCATATTGTTCTATTTGATGTATGTATCTCTTCTTGTGAATTCCTCTATTTGTATATACATTCTTTTATATGTCATAAATAATTATCTTTTATTTTCTCTTGTGTTTTCATTTTTGGAATGACACAAGGCATCAAGACATTTAGGTCTCTTCCATGTTGACCCAAAATATTTTTCTAAGTTATATTTTTCTTGATGTGTCATTCATCCTATTCTATGAGTATTTGGGGAATGATAATTTTTTTGAGCTCTATAACAATATTATAGCATATAAATATTGACCTTGAATCTATGAATCCCTTATGTATTTGGGATTTTATTTTGGGGTAACCCCTTCCTCTCTTTTTCATGATGTAGCTTCATTCAGGAACATATGACTTGGCATAGGGGTTTATGAGTAATCTCTCATGTCATATTTATCGCTTAACATTTATTATTGGATACTTTAAATAAAATTACTCACAACAATGGTGGCAACAATTTCTTTAAAGTGGGGGCATACATTAGCATTATCATTCCCCAAGTTTCATTGTGCAATTTTCATTGCAATGCATCCTTTTCTTGGTGGTGTCATTGGGTTTGATTTCCTTTGAGAGCATGCTATTTCTTCTATCCTAGACTTGTCCTCTCTTGGAGACATTACACACGATGTTCCCTAAGAAGAGACCTTACATAAACTAAGAAAAGTACCATTGAACAAACCTTTATTTGCATTTTTCTCATTAGTTTTTAGTATAATACAAATTTTTGACCTTGTGAAGCTTGAAGTTCTAGTCTTTGTGGCACCCTATTAGAGTTACCAGGGATAGCTTTGGTATGGTGAGTATAGTGAGATCCTATAGACCTAGTATTAATTTCTCTCCAAGCCAGTTTCTTGAGGGCTCACCTAATCAATGGCCCGACATTACACTAGCCCAGAGTGAGCAAGCATTGTTTACATAGTGAACACCAAGTTCTGCTTGTAAACTTCTTTGGACAAATATCTGAGATGTTTTTCACATTGTATTGGAAAGTTAAGGCTTGATCCCCTTATTTCTTTTGGAAAAATAGCTAAGGCATGTTCCACATCATGTTGGATAGTCGAGGCTTGATATCCTTTTCTTTTCCTTTTCTTTTAGGTCTTTAATGTTTTATGATTGACTATATTTTTTCATTTTTTCCTACATATGTCTTGAATGTCTACTTTAGTGTGAGTTTGAGGTGAGGTAATCCTCTCCCTAAAGTGGGGGACAAATTTAGTGTAGAAAAATGTATCCCTCTAAATTTTCACACTTAATCAAGAACTAAAATTAAAATGAACTTAATTATTCCTTAACTTCGTGTTATAATATGTATTTTACATATTCACATTATGTTTAGGTCCCTATTCATTAGAATGGAATTAATTTTTCCTTATTTTTTATGTTGTAAAGTGTACCTCTTTACACTTTCATAGTAATTTAGGGACCCCTTAATTAATTGAGCTTAATTTTCCTTAATCGGCCCCTTTAATTCAAATACAATCCTAATTAATTATATTTTATAAAAAATAAACTCAATATTTATTAATTCCTAAACATAACACTTATCATTGCAATGTGTGTCCCAAGTGAGTGAACAAGTACCCATTCTCCCATGGGTGAATGGGTCCTCACATAGGCGTAGTACCTAAATATAAATTATGTCTTTGGTGGGTATTTTAACATATTCAAATCCATATTCACATGTTGGATTTTGTTATTTTAATTTTGGGAAATTACTTGATACATATTTATAAATACAAGGTCATTTTCACTATGTTTCACCTAGAAATTTTAATCTAAGCAATCTAATGTTTTCAAGCTAGCATTTCAATAGAAATTCAAGGCATTCAAGAGCCGATTTATTGAACAATTATTGCAGAAATCAAGATCCTATTGTCATGTCAAATTCTTCTTGCATCATGCATGCTTTTGGAACTAATATGGTGATGTAGGTTTCACGATCCATTCAAGCATTCAAAGCACTATTTCAAATCAAGTTTCAAGGTTCAAGATCCACATCCATTGAAGCCATTTCATGCAAGTTGAAATCTACATGTCAAGGTTCATCCAAGGGTTTGGTAAGTTGTGACATTGAGTTGTTCATTCATCATTCCTTTCATGCTATTTCATTTCATTTCAAGGTCTGATTACTAAAATGGGGTTTGACCAAGGAAAACCCCCATTCACCCAAAAGAAACATTTTCCCCTATTGATTTGTGTTGTCAGATTTAGGTGGAAGAAATCTTGAAGATCTCTTGAAGTGTAGAATTGGAGAACTTTTCAATGTTGTAAAAGTTTTCATAAAAGTTGTCATCTCACGAAAACTCACTTGCAAAATTCATTTCTGGCTTTTTCAAAATTGAAACCTAGAAAATTTGAGAAATTCAAATATCTAGTAGAGGGTCCCAAAATTTACAAACAATAACTTATTTGGAACCAATTCTCCCTAAGGTGAATTAGTCCTATATCAACTTAAGAAGTTGAATTTTAGTGATTGGTACACATCATCTTATCCTTCTGTAATCTATGTTTTGATTTTTGGTTCTACTTATTTTGAGTTTCTTCTAGCTATTCCAAGTTGTAGATTGCATTTTTCTATTGATTTACTATTTTTAATATTTCTCCCCAAAGTGTTGTTTAATCAAAACCCTTGTCCTTGCAAAAAAAGGATGTCTAAAGATTCCTCCATAGAGTTGGCTCTCCTAATGTTATTTAGTCAATTCTTCATTAGGATCTCATTTCATAATTAATTAAATGAGAATAGGTCCATAAGTAGTTCATCAATCCCATTTTGGTAAGCCTAACCCTATTTTTTCTTCATTTCAGATATAAGGGAAGGCTTAAATGACAATAATTGATCTATTGAGCATGCCATGTGATTGGAAGCTCTAGAGTCGTATCCATTCAATAGACTCAACAACATTAATTTCAAGAATGGATTTACCTATCATCTTATCACTTCTCTCAGCTTGACAAGATGATCCTAAATGTTTCTATGGTGAGGGTTGTGAAGAAGAAGAAGGCCAGCTAGAATACTATGAACAAAAATAAATGTTATGCTTGTTAATAAGTTGTCTCAATTCTTCCAGCTCTTTGTTATGAAAATTATATTCACCATGCCCTAGTTTATTACAATACACATTTGAATTTATCTTTCTTAGTTATACCCTCTTTGGAAGAGGTGCAATTATAATGATTTTTTCTTATTCTTAGATTTATTCTTACCATTTCCTTTAGGTGATTATGTTAACAACACTTTGTTCTTCAAAAATTCATCCAACTATGTATATTTTTCTCTTTAGTTAATTGATCCTAGAATGTTTCCAAAAAAGGCATGTTAAAAGATTCACCTAGGCCATCCATGGTCGAATAAAATAAAGAAGAAGAAAAAAATGGCCCCTTCAACCTAAAAAAATCAAGAATATACATTCATTAATAGACTTATCATTCCCACATATCAAAATTGAGATCTTAAAGATGTAGTGTGCCTCCGTGATTTGTTCTTTTTGGTGTTTGATAAATTTTGTTTGAGTTGTTCAAATTAGTTCATTTAATAATGGTGTTTGTCTAGTTGTCAAATTAAATAAATTACTAACTAATTAGATTATTAAATTAAATTATTACGTTATTAAGTGATTTTTAAAATTTAATATAGAGAGGTAATTATTGTTAATGTTTAGTTTTAATTAATAAATTGAAAAGTGAAGAAAATATTTTAAAGAAAAAAAATATTAAAATTAGTATTTAATTTTGAACATAAACAATAAAGAGGTAGAAAAGCAATTAAAAGTTAGAAGGTTTTTGCATGCAAGTTCATGCAGAGTCTTGAATAGTTTGTCATCATGAAATCTAAAGTTTAATTGGACTTTTTTTGTTTTATTAGATTGATGGAATTCGAAAAAAAAAACAAATCTAATAGTTTTTCCTAATGGTGGATAATTATCATCTTGGGGATTTTTGGATGGATTCTCTAGTTTTCTTTGGTAATTGTTTAGGGAGAATATAGAGATTTTGGGAGGAAGATTTTCCATGGGCTTGATTGTGATTGCCTTTGGGTGAGAGTTTTGTGGTTGGTGTAAGGAAGCTATCTGTAGATGAGCTAGTGGGGGGAAGTCCTGGCTTATGAAAACATGAATGGTAGATTGTTTGATCCATGATCTTCTTGGAACATCCTTGCCCACTTGAGGTATGAAAGGTACCGATGTTCTTTTTTGGGAGCAACCACAAAGAAAGATAAAAGGTAGTGGTATGAAGGAGGCGATCGAAGGATTTTAGGAAAGAAAGAATGCTCTGCAACACCTCAATTCTTTAGAAACATCTCAGAGGTAAGGCTGTAGTTGAAAATGTTGGAATACTTGTTAATCTTTCATCAATGAAACCTTTGATAAATACTTAAAGGCCAAATCAATTGTAAGTTTCCTTATCTTTGTTTATAGCTATTGGCCTAGATGAATGTAAACTTTCTCTCATGAATTTAATTTGAGTGCTTCTTTCATATCATGGATTTAAAATAATCGTTTTAGTGTGAGGTTCATTCTTTAAGATCTACTCATTAACCTATTCAAATTAAGAATTAAGATTTCTTCATCTTTGTACCCCCTTTTTTCTAACCAATAGTAAATCATGACATGACTGGCTATTTTGATCCAGTGGCATTTCAAACATTTAGGATCAAACCTAATTTGTCAATCTTTGCTTTTGATGTGGTCAAACCCGTTTCTCCTTGCTAGAGGCATTTGATTGAAAGTTTCTTAAATCAATTCAAGAACCTTGTTTGAGAGTCTGTAATGTCTGTTAAGCAATCTCTCTAATTTCTTCTCAATAGTGATTTCTTCCTTACATGTTGTTGTCTGTAAGCTTGAAATTTATTTCAAAACATTATAAGACTTTTACATAGCATCTACCTTGTTGTTTTTCTTGATGGATGACCCTTCATTATTACTTGATATCTGATATAGTGAATATTAGAATAGTGCGAGCCTATTTCTGTTTAGATTGTTCCATTTAGCATCACCAATATTCTCCACAAAAAAAAAAAAAAACATATCTGTTTTTAAAATAATGGAAATGGTTCACATCTCTCAGAATATTTTCTCTTGCATCAATCAATCTCTTATCCTCTTAGCATATGATTCTATACAAAGGAGCAAATCCTATATTGGTTCACTATTTTAAGTTATTAGGGGACAACCAATTTATCGGAAGTAACAGTACTCTTTTAAAGCCACTCGATAGGAAGAAATTTGTCTTTCTTGTCTAGGATTTGAAATGCTTACCTTGCCTTTATTGTGTCCAACAATACTCTTCTTATACTGTGAATCTTAGCTATGTCAAGTATGTCCCTCGATCTGAAATTTTTATCTAATTGCATGCGATTGAAGGATTTCGATTTGTGAATAAAAGTCTATGCTTTTTTCCTTTTTCATAAAAGATAACTTTTTTTCTATTGTATAGTATATTATGGATGGCATAGCATTTCGGTTTCCTTGCAACTAAAGGTAGTGGCTATTTTTCTTACTTCGAGTTGAAAAAAGGGTAACTTTGTTCTTTTTAAAGCCTAAAGACTAGGAAATAAAATCGAAGCTTTCTTAAGGGAAATAGATCTTGGTTTAAAATAAGGATGGGAGGGTAAGATAATATCCCACCTTTCTAAGAAGATTTTATTTTAATTTCTCTTTGAAGAGAATATTTTTAGGGTAATCAATATGTGAGGAATATATTCTTCCATTGACATTATTTAGTAATTATGTGAGTGATCTAAAATAAATAAATAAATATCTTTCTTCCATTTATAATCTTAAATATTTAAGTAATTATTTTTAAAGATAATTATTTAATTAAGTAAATGAATTAATTAAGATTATAGGAGAATATTAACTATATTAACTATATTCTAGTTATATATAAATAATATTTTGAAGGAAAATATTTTAAATATGGAACTTATATTGGAGGACAAAGATAAAGGAATTAAATATAAAAATTGAGATGTTATAAGACATTTGACTAATGTATAGATTTTCATTGCAATTTACCTATGCACATTATGTATCACAAATCAATTGGGGACTTTATAGAGAGATAAATGCATATGCATACATTTATAAGTCTAGTAGTAATACATTAAATGGGTACGATTTTAATGCTATTATATTGCTATCAATTGATCTTGAGTTCAATGATCTTGTATGCACTGGGTGATGTTAAGTAATACATCATGATTAATAGATTTGTCGATAAGTGGAAATAATGCCTCTCATGGATTTTTTGGTTGTTGATCGAGTATTGTGTTTGATTGATATTGAATTGAATTTATGGATTATAGTGTTATGGAATATATCATGGTAGATTTTGATTTGTTGTTCATGATGATTCCCGAATTGAGTTGTGAATTGGTTGATGGTCATTGTTGTGACAATGGTTGAATTTGATTAAGTTTTTTATTTTCCATGTTGTAAGTTTGTTTGGGAGATTCGTGGTTGGGTATCATGTGAGGAGAAAATTGAGGTCTCCCTTAGATGCCCTATTGGTTGGTTTTATTTCTGAATATTTGTGATTCATTTTGATTGCAAGATCTTGATATTGTTGCCACTTTGATGGGGAACCATTGCGTTAGTAATTTCTTGGTCTTTCAGAGGTTAGAGGGGAGTGTGGTTTTTTCTTGCAAGAGTTGGTATGGGGGCAGGGGATCTAGTGAGGTTGCCTAGGTAATCTGAGATGGGGACTGGAAAGCTAGGAGGATCCACGTTCGGTAACCCATATCAATCCTGAAGTATTTGCATGAGTTTTACATTGATTCACTTGAAAGTGGGTGGTTTCATGATTTTGTTATTTTTATGATGGTTGATCTTTACACCTAGATTGTGTTTATGTGGGTTTTTAGCCTTGCACTTGGAAATTGTTTACTATGAAATTCTAGCGTGAGATGGTGCATGCCTCAGTTGTTGTATTTATTTTGTTGGTTTTGGCTTACTCTTTTGAGATTTTGAGATTTTGTTGCTAGTAGGGGAAGTGGGTTTCAATGGGGAACGATGCATAAAGTGGCATATAGGTAACTCATTGAGTGTTTCCTAATCGGTGTTAACCTAATAATTAATTAGGGGGCTTGGGTAGTATCTCACTTTAATCCAAATAAGTTAGCCTCACTCGTGGCTCAAGTGCTCGCTTAGGCTTGAGATGAGTGGGAAGGCATAGAATGGAAAATATTAACTACCTTGTCCTTTTGAAATGTATGTTGATCCCACATGAGTGAGAATGGGGTCTGGGGATCGGTTAAGGTTACTAGGGTTTAACCAGGTAGGGGGCAGTAACCTATTAAGATATGCATTAGGTAACCCATGTCGAGCTAGTGTGATGACACTCCACCCTTTAGTGACCTTGTATGTTTCTTGTTCCCCTCTTTTTGTTCTTGTACCTCTAGAAGTGGATGTTTCTTATGTTGGATGTTTATTGTGGTTGTTGTTGCTCTTGTCCTGAAGTCTTGTTAGCCATTGTTCACTTAATTTTTTTAGTTGTGGGTCTTTCTTGTCATCTTCTAGAGTGGGGGGTTAGCCTCAGGGCCCACATGGTCAGGAAAAATCTGCTATGCATCCTATTGGGTCCCTAGTTGAAGATTGAGATGTGTATCCCTGTACCATTTGCAGTGACTCTAGAGTTGTACCTGAGTGGGAACCAGTCCTGATGCTTTTTACTCATTCATTTTAGTAGTATTATTCCATGTTATTATACTATTCCCATTCATGTTGGGAACCACTTCTGTATTAATGTAAGTCTTGAACGATGTAACTTCTTATTATTATTGTAATGAATATGACCTTTGGTCTTATTTCATGGTCTCTATTAGATGCTTGTCGTTCATGAAATGTATATTAACACTTGGTACTATTATATATTATTGGTCCATAGTATATGATCTATAATGGTGTTGTATCTGTGGAAATATTTATAATTAAGGTCACAAGTGTGAAGGATGTTTATGTAACATAATAGATGTTGATTATTAATTCTATAGAAGGGTTAAGTGGAATACTCGTATTCTATTAATCATCATTATGGGAATCATGTGATGTTAGAGTTATTTGAAATGTAATCCAGTCATGTTACCCCAAGGGACTTATTTGTATGTTGTTTATGCATGGTTTATTACTAGTAATATATGTAATGTACACCTTGTATTAGTTTACTTTAGAAAAAAAAATTGTGTCATAAATGTTAGATGTTTTAGTGTCCTTTGGGGTTTGTGTGGCAGGGAGTGACATCATGGTATCAGGGCATAGGTTCATACACTGGGCACTATGAGCCCATTATTTTAACCTTTTGTTTAGACTCTTGGTTTTAGGTTTTCACTCTTTTGTTGTTTTCATTTAGCAATCTGATTTTGTCCCTAGGTGGTGTTGGTTCAATGGTGCAAACAACCGATGGAAAGGATAGGACCCTCAGTGTCATGCACAACACACTGATATTATTCCTACTGGGGATGCATTATGGACCCCTGTGTTGTCTTGTGGTGCATTTCCTAGTGATGTGAATTTGGGTGTGATTGTGTAGAGTGTGTGCTAAACTTGGAATTATGTGTTTTTGGAGTGATGAATTGTGTTTTCTTGAATCTAAGAAGGTGTAAAATTTTGGTCTTTTGTTGAAAATGGTGTGAGATTTTTTGTTGAATAATGAATAAATTGGGATGTCTTATGTGTAAATGATGATATTTAACTAAAAGGTGTGCCTTGTGTGTATAATTTTTCTGCATTTTAATGGAAATGTAGCAACCCAAGGTAATGAATCAAATTGAATGATTGATACTAATGTGTTATGTTTCCACCTTAGTTTGTGATTTTTAGGTAGTCAGCTTCAAATCTCGATGATGAAGGTAAATTAATTGGTTATTTTTATCATGTGGATTTAGTGCTATGGTGGTTATGCATTTGATTAGTGATAACTATGTGATATTGACTATGATGTCTTACTAATTATTAAGTGTTAGAAGGATGATGTTGTATCACTCATTCATGAGAGGCATATGACACAAAGATTCCCTCTACACTAGGTACATATGATATCTTATAAATATATGTTGAACAGAATGTTTGTTCTTATATAGAATTGTAGGTACTAGGCATCGTCTCCACTTGCACTATCAAGTTTGAGCATGCCTTATAAAACCCAATGGGTATGATGTGGAAAAAATGGAGTTGACAAGAAGGTCCCCAACCCTTGCCATCATCCTTGATAAGGATGAACACCCCATCTTGTAACCCTATCGGTACGGTCTGTAGTCTTTTTTTAGTGCCTTGTTTGATGTTTCACGTTAATTGATTAAATTGTGATGTCATGTTGATTTCGTTATTATATTTTTTAATACTTGGTTGCTTAATTATTTGATGTTGTTTGTATTTGCATATGTTTTATTTCATCTTTCAACTTCTAGGAGTAGGTCGAATCTTGGGGGGGAAGATGTAGTACCCCTTCCTGATTAGCTTTTCTCAGTGTTTGATAAATTTTGCTTGATTTGTTCAAATTATTTTGTTTAATAATGTTGTTTGTCTAGTTGTTGTTATTAATTAAATTACTAAACTAATTAGATTATTAAATTAAATTATTACGTTATTAAGTGATTTTTAAAAATTAATATAGAGAGTTAATTATTGTTAATGTTTTGTTTTAATTAATAAATTAAAAAGTGAAGAAAATATTTTAATGCAAATAAAATGTTAAAATTAGTATTTAATTTTGAGCATAAATGATAAAGAGGTAGAAAAGCAATTAAAAGTTAGAAGGTTTTTGCATGCAAGTTCATGCAGAGTCTTGAACAGTTTGTCATCATGGAATCTGAAGTTTAATTGGAGATTTTTGTGTCTTATTAGATTGATGGAATTTGAAAAAAAAAATCTAACAGTTTTTCTTGATCGTGGATTATTATCATCTTGGGGATTTTTGCATGAATTCTCCAGTTTTCTCTAGTAATTGTTTAGGGAGAGTTTAGAGATTTTGGGAGGAATATTTTCCACGGGCTTGATTGTGATTGCTTTTGGGTGAGAGTTTTGGGGCTGGTGTAAGGAATCTATTTGTAGATGGGCTAGTGGGGGGAAGTCTTGGCCTATGACAAAAGGAATGGTGAATCATTTGATCCATGGTCTTCTTAGAACATCCTTTCCCACTTGAGTTATAAAAGGTATCTATGTTATTTTTCAGGAGCAACCATAAAGAAAGGGAAAAGATAGCAGTATGAAGGAGGTGATCGGAGGATTTTAGGAAAGAAAGAATGCTCTTTAACACCTCCATTCTTTAGAAACATTGCAGAGGTAAGGCTTACTTGAAAATGTTGAAATACTTGTTAATATTTTTTCAATGAAACCTTTGATAAATACTTAAAGGCCAAATCAATTGTAAGCTTCCTTTTCTTTGTTTATAGCTATCGGCCTACATGAATGTAAAATTTCTTTCAAGAATTTAATTTGAGTGCTTCTTTCATATCATGGATTTAGAATAATTGTTTTAGTGTAAGGTTGATTCTTTAAGATCTACTCATCAACCTATTTGAATTAGGAATTATGATTTCTTCATCTTTGTATCCCCTTGTTCCTAACTGATAGTAAATCATGATATGACTAGTTCTTTCAATCTAGTGACATTTAAAACACTTGGGATCAAACCCAATCTTTCAATCTTTGTTTTTGATGTGGTCAAACCCATTTCTCCTTGCTAGAGGCATTTGACTGAAAGCTTCTTAAACAAATTCAAGAACCTTGTTGTACGCCTCCTCTTTGTTTATTGTACCACCTTGGGGTTTTGTACTGTGGTTTCATTTTAATTATTGTTTGAGAGTTTGTAATGTCTATTAAGCAATCTTGCTAATTTCTTCTCAATAGCGATTTATTCCTTACATGTTGCTACCCGTAAGCTTGAAATTGATTTCAAAACATTATAAGACTATTAAATAGCATCTACCTTGTTATTTTGCTTGATGGATGACCCTTCATTATTACTGGATATTTGATATAGTGCACATTAGAATAGTGCAAGCCTATTTCTATTTAGATTGTTCCATTTAGCATCACCAATATTGTCCCCAAAAAACAAAAAAACTTATTTGTTTCTAAAATAATGGAAATGGTTCACATCTCTCAAAATATTTTCTCTTGCATCAATCAATCTCTTATCCTCTTAGCATACGATTCTATACAAAGGAGCAAATCCTATATTTTTTCACTGTTTTAAGTTATTGGGGAACAACCGATTTATCAAAAGTAATAGTACTCTTTTAAGAGTCGCTCGATAGGAAGAAATCTGCCTTTCTTGTCTAGGATTCAGAATGCTTACCTTTCCTTTATTGCGTCCAACAATACTCTTCTTATATTGTGAATCTTAGTTATGTCAAGTATGCCCATCAATCTAAAATTTTGATCTAATTGCATGCGATTAAAGGATTTCAATTTGTGAATAAAAGTCTATCCTTTTTTCCTTTTCATAAAAGATAACTTTTTTTTCTATTGTATAGTACATTATGGATGGCATAGCATTTCAGTTTCCTTGCAACTGAAGGTAGTGGCTTCTTTTCTTACTTACAGTTTTTTTATCTCCCCGTGCCTCATTACTTTGAGTTGAAAAAAAATTAAGTTTCTTCTTTTTAAGAAATAAAGACTAGGAAATAAAATCGAAGCTTTCTTAAGGGAAATACATCTTGATTTTAAATAAGGAGAGGAGGGTAAGATAATATCCCACATTTTTAAGAAGATTTTCTTTTAATTTCTCTTTTAAGATAATATTTTTAGGGTAATTAATATGTGAGAAATATATTCTTTCCTTGACATTTTTTAGCAATTATGTGAGTGATCTAAAATAAATAAATAAACATCTTTCTTTCATTTATAATCTTAAATATTTAAGTAATTATTTTTAAGGAGAATTAGTTAATTAAGTTGAAGAATTAATTAAGATTAAAGGAAGATATTAACTATATTAACTATATTCTAGTTATATATACATAATATTTTGAAGGAAAATATTTGAAGTATGGAATTTATATTGGAGGATGAAGATAAAGGAATTAAATATAAAAATTGAGATATTATAAGACATTTGACCAATGTATGGATTTCAATTGTAATTTACCAATGCACATTATGTATCATAAATCAACTGGGAACTTTATAGAGAGATAAATAAATATGTATACATTTATAAGTGAACTATAAATTTTTAGGTTCCTATGTACTTCTCTTGCTCTTCTAGAGTATTTCACCTAAAAGGAGAGAGATAGGGCACAAAATGCTAAGGGTTTATTCAAATTATGTTATGTATGATATTATTTAGACTGAGTGGAATGATATAAGTGGAACTAATTGATAAAATTGATTGATTAACATGCAAAACCTAAGAAATATGACTTTTTTGGAAAAACATTGTGTAATGCAAAATCAGCTACAAACGAATGAAAAATTGCAACAAAAATGAACAGATTGAAAGTGTGTACTTGGAACTTTGATGAAGGCTAGAAATTGGTTTTGAAACACTGATGTTGTTGATTTTCAAGCCTATAGGGATTCATTCTCCATTTTGGGTGAATCATACCCAGTTCTGCCAAATTGTACTAGAAGCCGTTTTTGACAAAAGGGTATTTAACAATGTAAAAACCCAAAAAATGACCTTGGGGTGGGACTCATTCGGCACGCATGGTGAGTGAGTCAACTTTTGAATTTCTATATTTTCAAAGGTAGATTCTGAAGCTTTCGATCTACACTTTGATTCCCTAGAGGTGTCTACTTTTGAAACTCTGATTTATGAGTTTGAAAATGAAATTTTGCTGATATTTTGACTTGTAGAATAAGGAGAAGACTTGAATAAAATTGCAACTTTATCTTCAATGATTTACAAGCTTTTAGGGGTCCTAAATCTACAAACACATGAGAAGAGAAGAAGAAATGTCAATTGTTAGGGCATGAGGGTTTTCCTTGCTCAAACGGTCCCTTTTAGGTAATTAAACCAAAATGATGAAATAATGGAATGAAACATGCAATAAAGGAGTTGATTACCTTGCCATGATGATTGATCTTGAAATCCTACAACTAAACATGTAGAATTTTCCATTGGATTTCTTAGGAAGCTCAATTAGTGACTTGCAATGTGAAAGCCCTAGTTTGCTTGACTTGAGATAGAAGATAGATGATGAATGGATGATGTGAATGAGGTAATGGATGAATGGATTAATGAGAGATGTAAAATTAGGAGAAAAAAACTTATTTATACACACTTGTGCCTTAGTAACCTATCAATACCCCATCACAGGCCGACATGAAGCAAAATTAAACTCAAATTTCACCTTTTTCCCACTCAAAGGTCAAAATGGAGCCAAATGGGACTCATTCACCACACATGGTTAATTGGTCCCACCTAGATGGGACTAATTTTCCATGCATGGTGAATGGGTCCCACAGGATTATTTTGTTAGCTCATATGCCAAGGGATAAGGAAATAAGGTCTAAAATGCAACCTTGTTAGGTATTTGATCAATTTAAGCCTTAAGATGCACAATATGGGTTAATATGGGACTATTAATGATTATGTGAATGTAAAATAGAACTTGGGACACATAAATCAATGTGAAAGTGTGATTAAATACACTTTACAACACTAAAATGAGGTCCACTTATCCTAGGAAGGCACAAGAACTAATGTGAATGCGCAAGACACATCGCAACACTAGTTTAACATTAAGTTTTAGTTAAGAACCTTCTAGATTGATGTAATACTATTATTAAAAAAAATATATAATGTTGAATTAGGGAGAAATAGGTTCATAAAGTCTAGAAAAGCGTGAAACCCCTTTACAAAACTTTACAACACCTTTACAAGACATTGTTAAATGCATATTAAGGGTCCAAGACCTAGTTTGGATGCATAAAATGCCTCACAACACTAGATTAAGACATCATTAAGTCAATTTTATAATGAATTAATCCCATGTCAATCAAAGGGTCCTTTTTCTATGGCAAAATAAGTCTAGTAGTAATACATTAAATGGGTACCATTTTAATGCTATTATATTGTTATCAATTGATCTTGAGTTCGACGATCTTGTATGCTATTGGATGAAGTTAAGTAATACACCATGATTAATAGATTTTCTAAGCAAAAATAATTCCTCTCATGGATGTTTTGGTTGTTGATCGAGTATTGTGTTTGACTAATATTGAATTGAATTTATAGATTATTGTGTTATGTAATATATCATGGTAGATTTTGACTAGCTATTTATGTTGATTCCTGAATTGAGTTTTGAATAAGTGGATGGTCATTGTTGTCATGATGGTTGAATTTTTTTAAGTTGTTTATTTGCCAAGTTGTAATTTTTTTGGGTAGATTCATGGTTGGGTATCATGTGAGGAGAAAATTGAGGTCTCCCTTGGTTTCCCCATTGGTTGGTTTTACTTCTAAATTTTTGAGATTGATTTTGATTGTCATATCTTCATATTGTTGATGCTATGATGGGAAACCATTGTGTTAGTAATTTTTTGGTCTTCCAGAGGTTAGAGGGGAGTGTGGTTTTTTCTTGCAAGAGTTGGTATGGGTGTCGAGGATTCGGTGAGGCTTCTTGGCTAACTCGGGATGGGGGTTAGCAACCTAGGAGGATCTACATTGGGTAACCCATGTCAAGCCTGAAGTATTTGCATGAGTTTTACATTGATTCACTTGAAAGTTGGTGGCTTCATGATTTTTTTATTTTGATGATGGTTGATCTATACACTTGGATTGTGTTTATGTGGGTTTTTAACCTTACACTTGGAAATTGTTTACTATGAAATTCTAGCGTGAGATGGTGCATGCCTCACTTGGTGTATTTATTTTGTTGGTTTCGGTATCTTGTGCAAGTTCACTTTCCCATTTGAGATTTTGAGATCTTATTGCTAGTAGGGGGGAGTGGCTTTCAGTGGGGGTCGATACACAAAGTGGAGTATGGGTAACTCATTGAGAGTTTCCTCAATAAGTGATAACCTAATAATTAATTAGGGGGTTTGCATAGTATCTCACTTTAATCCAAAAAATTTAGCCTCACTCATGGCTCAAGTGCTCACTTAGGCTTGAGATGAGTGGGAAGGACTAGAATAGAAAAGATTAACCACCTTGTCCTCTTGAAAGGTATGTTGATCTCACATGAGTGAGAATGGGGACTGGGGATCACTTGAGGTTGCCAGGGTTTAACCAGGTAGGGGGCTGGTAACCTATGAAGATCTGCATTAGGTAACCCATGTTGAGCTCATGTGATGACACTCCACCCTTTAACAAAATCCTATGTTTCTTGTTCCCATCTTGTTGTTCTTGTACCTCTGGAAGTAGATATTTCTTGTGTTGGATGTTTCTTGTGGTTATTGTTTCTCTTGTCATGGAGTCTTGTTAGCCATTGTTCACTTGATTATTTTAGTTGTGGGTCTTTCTTTTCATCTTCTAGCATAGGGTGTGGGCCTCAGGGTCCACATGGTTGGGTGGAATGTGCTATGCACCACATTGGATCCCTAGTTGAAGATCGAGATGTGTTTCCTTGTACCATTTGTAGTGACTCTAGAGTTGTACTTGTGTGGGAACAAATCTTGATGCTTTGTACTCATTCATTTCAATAGTATTATTCCATGTTATTGTACTATTATCATTCATGTTGGGAACCAATTTTATATTAATGTAACTCTTGAATGATATAACTTCTTATTATAATTGTAATGAATATAATCTTTGGTCTTATTTCATTATCTTTGTTGGATGCTTATCGTTCATGAAACATATATTGACACTTTGTACTATTATGTGTTATTGGTTCATAGTATATGATCTATAAAGTTGTTGTATCTATGGAAATATTTATAGTTAAGTTCACAAGTGTGAAGGTTGTTTATGTAGTTACATAATAGATGTTGTTGATTATTAATTCTATAGAAGGGTTAATTGGAATACTTATATTTTGTTAATCAACATTATAGGAATCATGTGATGTTAGAGTTATTTGAAATATAATGTGGTCATGTTACCCCAAGGGACTTAGTTGTATGTTGTTTATGCATGGTTTATTACTAGTGATATATGTAATGTACACCTTATATTAGTTTACTTAAAAAAAAATTGTGTCATAAATGTTAGATGTTTTAGTGTCCATTGAGGTTTACATGGCGGGGCACTATAAATTATTTAAATTTAACCAAATAGTCTTCAATGATAGGAAATGAATGAATGGAAAGAGATTTCAATTATTCCTCTAAATGGAAAGAACACATGTATCACTAATTAAACAAAAAAATTATTTTTGCTTATAAATTTTGTGTAGTACACTCCTTAATATGAAATCTTGAATAAACTTTAACATGTAAAGTAATCAAGCCTATAGTGTCATCACATTTTTTCCTATGATCAAATTTCTCATACTCCCTCAAAATTGTTTTTCTATGATCACCTAAAGTAGACAAAAAAATCTTGGAGTAGAGTAATCTTTTCATTATAAATTTAAATGTGCAATTATGATGAGGATTGAGTACCTCAAATGAGCCTAGCTCATCGATCAAATAAATAAGCATTGAGATAAAAAAGTGTAATATACTATAAAACTATAATATGAAACCTCCTAGATCAAAATTAAAAATGAAAATGAATCCCCCTAAAAGGGTAAAACTTCTCCAAGTGTCAAGATGTCAAGTAATCAACCAAAATTCAAATTAAAAAAAAATATAAATAAAAAATACTTACATTTGAATTGAGAAAAAGTGCATTAATAGGACTGAAAATCTCTTGAATACTTTCAAATGCCATTAGAATAAAAAAACTAGATAAATTGGGAAAATGTTATGAACTCAAAGTTCTATAAGGGATATGCAACATAAAATATTAATAAAATGTAGCTACAACAAAATCTAGTAAAATTTTCTATGCCACTACAAAGTTCTTCAAATCTAGCTTTTTGATGATATCTCATTTTTGAAAAATAGACCCCTGGATCAAATACATTGCCACTAGAAAAAAACTACCCAATTAAGGCCTTATAGGAAAAAAATTAGCCCCCCAAGGGCTATCCTATAGTCCTCCATGTGACTATGGTGAGGTGTTGGGAAAATATAAACTCACCACTTGAGAGGTGGTGGGATGGCTAAGTATTGGTTGTAGGGGTTGGTGGTTTCTCTATGTGTTACCTAGGGTAAGCCGAATGATTTAAGTATTGAGCACTTACAATAAGAAAACACTCACTTGTGGAGCAACAAAAAATAAACTTGATGGAAATAAAATATTCTATGTAATTTTTTTTAATTAAATAATTTGAAAAAATAACAATCCATCACTATACTAACTCAAAGAAAAATGACACAAAAGAAAATGAGATGCATAAATAGGCCAATACCAATGAAAAAAATATGCCATAGAACATTTTGTAGAAGACTACATCTATTTCAAACTATGCAAATTTGTATGGATTTGTACTATATGAATAAAAATGCCAATGAGACAATAGAAAGTACTCTAAGGACCTTGGACAAAAGTAAGTAATTTTGATGGTTTGATATTCAATCTTATGGTTTTTGGGACTTTTGATTGTGATGGAAGGGTTTTTTTGTCCAAAATCCTCTAGAATATCACCTACCTCCCAAATCTAAGAACCATATATTGGGTATGTGCAGGATCATCATGGAAAACATATTCCCTTAAATGGTGAAAATTTTAGAAAAATTAGAGTTAGGCAACTTGACGTAAAAATTTGAATAAGTTATCTATATTATTTAAAAAATATGTAAGATTATAATTTGTAGAAAATTGAATGTAGTTTCTAAACTAATAGGTTTATTTTTAAAATCTATTTGGTGAAAATTTGAAATTTCAATGTAGTAGCACTTAAATTTTAGGTTAAAAATAAGTAGGTGTTTGTCTGACCACCCTAACCACAATAAAATGATAATATTTTTTATAAGATTTTAGATATAACTAGATGACTCGCGTCCCAATGTGATACATATTTTTTTATAACTTTTTTCAAGTAAATAATTAATTATGAATTTTTTATTACATATTTTAAAAAATATAAAAACTCGTATGTTTGACCACCTTAACTTGGTCAAAAATTCATGAAATTCATTTTTCTTTTTTAATCCCATAGTATGCGAAGCATAAAATGTGACACATGTTTCAAATTCAAAAAATGTGATACTGTTTGAAATCTATAAATGTTTTTCAATCAACCTATCAATTAGGAATTTAGTCATAATTCAAATAGAAAATGAATAATAATTATTTATTAAATTCAAAGTAAAGTATAATTTATATTGGTGGAAAGCTAAGAATCTCCTTTAAAAACCCTTTTCATTTCATTAATTTTGGGTTAAAAAATGTCGTCAGCCACATACCCTACACATACCCATCATATCACCACTTTTGGCCCATCAGAATGTTGCACATACCCTATTAGAACTTTACACCCTTGAAGATTTGGCCTCACAAGTCTAATTTAAATTAAAAAAGTAAAAAACTACTTTCTTTGAATACTTAAACTAGTGGTGAGCTCATCTCTAGAGTAAAAATATTCAAAATAAACCTACAATAGAAACCCACAAAGAGGAAACCCCAAATCTAGTTTTTTCTTTCATTTTCTTACCCTTTAGGTCATCATATGGTGTAAGAGAAGAGAATAGTCAACTTTAAAACGTTTACCATGATCTTCAATACACTAATATCTCATACAGAAAACATACCCCCATCTTTAAGGAGTTTATAGTTCTAAGAAGGAGATTCTAGATATGAATCTCTAATACCATATAGGAGCTAAGAATTAGCTCACACTCTAGGGTCACCTATAAAAATAGTAACCTTCCACAAGAGAGTATGAAAAGATAATAGGTTTCTTGATATGATATGAAACAAATGTATAGGATCCTTATTTATGTAGATGAGGCGAAAGAAAAGATTAGATAAGATTTTGACACATGTCTTAATCCTATAACATGAGAAAACTAACATAATAAATATTAAATGACCTGGGACTCAAGAATTAAATTCCAATAAGATAAGATCTAAGTGACAAATGGGACTTCTATAAATACATCTAGGACCTAGGTAAACATAGCATGTAAATAAGACCTATAAGTGAACTACCTATCTACAACAATATGAGAATCCTCATGACTATAAAGAGGGGGTAGTCATCATGAGTGATATAAAATATCCATGGGATTCCCCAAGGAATAACCACTAGAATTTGAACAATAAGAGTAATTGTGAAACAAATAGTCTCTATCCACACCATGAGAAGAGAAGAAATTGGCACCTTACTCCTCACTAAACATTAATTAATAGACCATATATTGGGTTGGAAGAATAAATATGCATCTCACTTGTAGAACATATATTAATTTAATATTTTATGTAAAATAGTGTGCCCTAATCTTGGGACACAAGGGAAAAAAAATCAATTCAATTATAACTGAAAATTTTGACATCTCTGAAATATTCTATGTGATACCATTTTTTATTCAAGAAACATATAGATATTTTATTGGAAATTAATTTCCAATTGGGTTATATTTAAATATGATCAAATTATGTAAACATAATTTAAAATTATGCACAAAAGTGCTCACCAAAAAAATATTTAAAAAAATTGTAAATATTACCATAGATTATTTTATTAAATTACATATACTCTTAATTTTTAATCATATCATTACAAAAAATTAAAGATTTTATTTGACAGTTTTTTATTAGAGGTAAAATACGAGTTTTGAAGGGGCCTGAAACCCTTTACAAAAGAAGATAGCTAAAGCTAAAGATAACAACACTAAGCATAAATCAAGCCAAAAATAGCATGTTGCTTAAAAATATAACTCACATACCAACAACAACATGACAACAACCTCTAACAGATAAAAATGACAACACAGGCTACAAAAAACACACAAGCAAGGGCCCGTAGCCCAAATACAATGTAGTGTCCCTTGGTCGGTGTAATCCTTGTGTTGTTACCGATTCCTTTGTGGCATCAAGTTTGAATGGTATGTGGTTAAATTAATTTGTTTGATTTATGTTTTGATAAATAAATAATTAAAATTGTAAAATAATTGAGTTAAAAGAGGAAAATTGGATTATTCTGTTACTTTAGTTATGATAGGGATATTATAGCCTTTTTGCAAGAGAGTGGGGTGGCTTTCTTTCGAATGGGAGTTTCTTAAAATGTTGAAAATAACTAAATTTATCTTTTGAAACAGTTGCTATGCATGGGGGAATGACTTTAATTTCATACCAATTATAATTGGTTGCGTGGCTGGTTGCATATGGTGAGTTAGGAATTAATGGTGGAAAATGGTAATGGAGTAACTTGGTTGTTATGTATAGAGAACTGTTGGAGCATAATAGGGGAGCAGTAGTTATTATCTCTGCCAGGGGTAGTTTTTGGAAGGGTTACTCATCCATGAAGGGTTACAATTCAAACGGATGATGGACTCTAGGAATAATGTTTGGGTATGTAATAGTTGTTTTAGGCATAATTTTTGGAGAGAGAAGTGGCTTGGTTATAGAGTGCCTGGAGAAATTAATATCATTACTCTGCATGAGAAAATCTATGTAATTGCATGTTGAAAAGATTCTGGTAACTTCCTTGTAATTTTAAATGCAGCCCATGCATATTTTGGGGAGGAGAGTGGTATGGAAAATTCTCTTTGAAATA
This sequence comes from Sequoia sempervirens, assembly GCA_007258455.2. NCBI lineage: Eukaryota > Viridiplantae > Streptophyta > Pinopsida > Cupressales > Cupressaceae > Sequoia > Sequoia sempervirens. The sequence continues at coordinate 673,304,936 of VDFB02281492.1, forward strand.
GTATTTTTTGAGAATTAACAAAAGAGGAGGAATATGAAAAGTTATTCAAGGAACAGAGAGGTATTTTTGTTTAGGGGAAAGAACATAAATGAACCTAGAAATGAAGGGAAGAAAGCTCTTCAAGAGCAGGAGCAGAGGCGAGAGAGGAATGGCACTATCTCGATGGTGTAATGTTGGTCACAATTCTATGATTACTCTGTTGTTTCATCATTGATTCTTCTCCAACATTTCCTAGTATGTTTATTACGATCAATGCTATGTATGACCTTCTTTTCTTATCCCACAGTCGATTCATTTATGCTTCTTTGGAGTCCTATGCATGTGCCCTGTAATCTTGCTTTACCTAGATTAGGATATATCAGATACTTATCAGTTTCCCATTTGAATTCGTACTTTATCTCCATCATTTATATTCAATAGATCTAATAAAAGTTTCTAAGTTTTGTTTGTTTGTGCCTCGCATCCATGAAAGATGTAGTTAGTATGGTCCAACTTAGCCTCTAAGAAGGTTGTGGATGTTTTAAATAAGCTTCGTGCTTCTATTCTCAACCTATTACAGTGGCATCACTTGAGCTTGGTAGAGTGTATAGATTTAAATTATCCCCTTGATCCCTTTGCCAACCTATCACAGCTGCCACGCTTGAACATGGTAGGCTATGTAGATTTAAATAATCCCCTAGAATCCATTGGCTACTAGCCACAATTGAAACACTTGACCATTGAAGGGAGTGGACGTATTTATAAGCTCCCTGATACCTTTTGCATCCTATTGCAGCAGCAGCACTTGAATTTGGTAGGGCGTATAGATTTAAAAAACCTCCCTGATTCTATCAGAGCCTCTCACAGTGTAGCACTTGAACAAAGAAGGTTGTAGAGGTTTAAAGTACCTTTCTAATTCCTTTGTTAACATGTCACATCTGCAACACGTCAAAATAGAATGTTGTTGAGGGTTAAATAATCCCCCTTATTTCATTGAAAGTCTATCGTAGTTGCAGCACTTAAAATAGAATGTTGTAGAAGTTTAAATAAGTTTCCTGATCCAATGCCAACCTGTCAAAGCTAAATTTTATTCTAAGTCACTAGTATAGTTCTCTCTACACTTTTTAGACTCTTACTATAGATCGTCTATGGATTCTTTTGCACAAACTACGTGGTTGGTATACTTTGAAATTCCCTATGTGGCTTCCGCTCTGGAAATTATGGTCTCCTATCTCTTAGAGAATTGCACAACCCTCCATCGGCATGGTTGCATACACCCTAAACACAAGAAAAGCTTTAATGTTAGCCTGTGTCTTGACTGCTAGAATTCCTTTTTTGTTTTTCCTTCTTCAGTTACAACGTGTAGCATTTTGTCTAATATTATTGATTCAAAATTAGAAGATCTTCTTAATACGGACTTATTAGTCTTTGTAATTTATTGATTCTATTAGGTAAATGTTGGGAAAATCAAATAAGGAAATGTTATTCAATAAGAGGAAAACATAGAATTATGTAATTTTATTATTCTTTCTTTGAAAGAAAAAGATAATAAAATAGATTCGATTAGATATAGTTAGTTATGAAAATGTTATTTGTATTTATAGGGTGGTGAAGAATTGAACCCATGGTAGTGATAATTACCATTTAGTAAGACTATAATATTTGGATCTTATATTTGTTTCTTGTTGACCATTCCTTAATATTGAATGGAAATTTAATGATTTATTATTCTCAGATTTAACCATACGTGTAACCACTAGGATTGGTTAAGTTACCATCTCATATTAATTTAATTTTGTATAAGGGTCATCACTATAATATTTACTTATCTTGTTACTAGTTCTAGAGATTGTAAGTGAAAGGTTATGTTAATATTAGTTTCACGACCTCACCCATCATTTATGTATACGACTTCTTGTCAATGGGTAATTTGTTAAATGATTATGATGATTCGAGTATTTGAATTAGATGTGTCATGTTTAGGCCTTATTACTTAATTTATTAAATTTGGGATAGTTTGGCTAGTTTGTTATGTTTTGCTAGCATAGTCTTCAAACGACTTTGCTTGGTAATTAGTTGATAAGTATTAATATGATAAAGGATATTCTATTTTTTTAGAAATTGATTGATTGTTTTGGTTAGGTGTATTGGCGAAATTATATAATCTAAATTGATTATTACCATTTGATAATTAAAAGATTGTAACTAAATAATTTATTAAATTGCTTGTTGTTATAAAATGATTGTGGAGTTCTTTGCATATAGTTATTAGTCGAATGATGGAAATTACCTTGTAATGACTTTTGAGTGCAATTGTAATCAAGGAGATAATGACTTTCAAAATAAGTTAATGTTTGATTATAGGTATGAGATATTATGAGATAGAAGTGATTTTGGAGGTTGTATTAAGTGTTTGTATTTAGAGAATAAATCATTGAGTGAAATAAAAGGGGAAGTGATGTATTTATATATATGAGGTTGATTCATGTTGCTTATCTTTTGTCAATTCGTTATTCAGTATGAAGTGAGGAGAAAATTGAGGTCTCCTTTGGATGCCTGTCGGTCAATTTTACCTGGATTTGACGTATATTTTGATTTGTGAGATTTTGATATTATTGATATTTCTTCAGTGAGGAAACCTTGTGATACATTTTGAGATTCTTCCAGAGGTTTGAGGGGATATGAATTTTCTTACAAAGTTGGTATGGGGGCCAGCGACCTAGGAGAGTTCACCTTGGCTAGCCCATATCAAGTCTAAAGAGTTTATTGAGTTTTGTATGGTTTTATGATCCTATCACTTTGATAATGGTTGATGTTGCACTTGGTTTGTGTTTATGTGGCTTGAGCCTTACACTTGATGTGGTTTTCATTACTCTAAAGTTCGTTCTAGCATGAGATGGTGCATGCCTCACCTGATGCAGTTATTTTATTGGATTAGGTTTCTTGTGTAAATAGGTTTTCCTTTTTGTGTTTTCTAAGATATGTTGTTGGTAGGGGAGTGGCTCTTCATGGGGGCTGGCACACAAAGTGGTGCCTGGGTAACTCATGTGGAGTTAGTTTAATCAGTGAAAACTAAATCAATACATTAGGTAGTCTAAAATATTTAACTAGATAAATTAAGCCTTGCTTATGGACTCAAGGGCTAGTTCAGACTTGGGGATGAGTCGAGAAGGGCTAGAATGGCAAGATCATTATCTTTACTTTATGAAAGATAATCGATTCCGCATTGGATTGCATGTGGGTTTGGGTTTCGTAGGAGGTCACCAATGTAACCTAAGGTGGGGGCCGAGGCCTAGGAAGATTTGCCAGGGTAACCTATTCAACATTGTGATGGCACAACACCCTTTAACAACCATGTATGCTTTGTTTCCCTCTAAGTTATTCTTGGGCCTCTGGAATCAGATGTTGGCATTAGTATGTTGATGCTTTATTGGTATTTTTTTGTTTTTATGTTGGTTACATCTTGTGTGGTTATATTTTGTACCATTTGGAGGTTACCTTATGTTATTGTGGTTTATGTTGTGAAGTCTTGTATCCTTGTTTCATTTGATAGTTTTTGTTGGGGGTCCTTCTTGTCATCTCCTAGCACAAGGGGTGGGCCTTCAAGTCCACATGGTTGGGTGGAATGTGCTATGCGCCCCATTGGGTCCCTAGCTGTCAATCAAGAAGTGAAAAATTGTACCTTTGCAGTGACTCCTGAGTTGTACCAGAGTTGGATTCGGCCCTGCAACTTTGTATTCATATATTTCAGATGTAATATTCCATGTTTTTGTACTCTTCCCATTCATGACGAGAAGCAAGATTGTAATATTGTAATCCTTGAGAAATGTAATTTCAAGTATTAATGTATTGTCCATTTTCATGGGATGTAATGATGTTGATACAAAAATTAATGCAATCACGTAACCTCATAGGATTTGGGGTGCTGTCATACTAGTGGTTTACAATTCTTGAGAGGAATGAATTTTAGCTGAAATCACATATTTTTTAGAAAATATAATGATTTAAGCCTTAAAATTTTCCATTTTAAGGATTCCAATTGAAGAGGGTTTGATCAAATCACCTTAGATCAAACCCCCTTGGATAGAACCTCGCTAGTTTTAAACCATACCTATAAATGCGTCTCCTTTACACCTATCAAAATGGTAATAAAAATCACTTTTTAGATTTTGGGGGATCAAATGAATTCATTTAAAATTTATTTCAAATGATTATAGTATTCCTCAGAACAAGCTATCCAATGAATATAATTTTAATATTTTTTGGTTTTGTTATGTATTTGTTTTTAAGTTTTATTAAACACGGGTTTTCATCGAAAATGAATTTCTTTGTTCTTCACATGTGGAAATATAGAAGATTATCAAAAAAAATGAAAAACATGAGTGCGCCAGATATTGAAGTCCTTGATCCAACAAATAAAAAATAAAAAATTGACATATACAAAAAAAGTTACGCGTTATACAGTCGCGCTGTGTCTAAATTGTAATTTGTTTCACTTTGAAACTTGATTAAGGAAAAAATATTCAATAAAAACTATCTAACCAAGTGGAAGCACTAGATATCAGAGTTACAAATCTAAATTTGAAAGAATTAGAATTTTAGCCTTCACGAAAAAAAGTTATGCGTTATACGGTGTGCGTCACTTTTTTAAAATGTTGTTTTTTGAAAAAAATCTATTTTCGTGGGAGATGGAAAAAGAAGTGCAATTAGATTCCAAAAATTTTGAAAAAAATATTTTTAGAATCTATAGACAAAATTTGATGAGACTCTAGTTTGCACCATCTTCAAATTCCTCATAGTTTAGCCGCTATAGGTGCCTGAATGTGAAGATTTAGTTAAAAATAATAATTTCAGTGTCCAGTTTGGCCAAAAATTGTAAACCACTATTATGGGATCACCCTTTGTTATATACAGTACATGTATAGTTTCATTTCAAATGAGTATGTTATATTATGTTACATGTTAGTTATTTTTTAAAAAAATTGTCATAATTGTGAGATATCTTAGTTTCCTTTGAGAGTGCCTGGTGGGGTGTTACATCTTGGTATTAGAGCCAGGTTCGCACAGTGGGGCACTATGAGCCCATTGTGTTGACCTAGCTGCTTGTACTCATAAGGGTGTGTCAGTCTATTTGTGTAGTCTACACTTGGTTGCCCTAGTTTGTATTTGGGTGATGTAGGTCCAATGGTGCAGAAATCCGATGGAATGGATAGGACCCTCGGTGTAGTGTGCAATGCACCGATATCATTTCTACTGGAAATGCATTTTGGGACTCTAGTGTGAAGTGAATCTGAGTGTGTATGTAGTGAATATGTGTTAAATTGAAATTATGTGTGTTGTGAAGTGATAATTATGTTTTTGTTTCTGAAAAGGCCATAAATTATGATCTTGTGACACATATATTGTGAGATTTTGCATTGAGTAATGAATAGAATGTAGTACATGATGTGTAAATAATGAAGTTTAACCAAAAATGTGTACCTTGGCAATGAATTAGCATGAATAACTAGTGCTAATTTCTTATGTTTCCATCTTAGTTTATGGTTTTTAGGTAGTCGGCTTCGAATCTTGATGATGAAGGTAATTAATTAGTTATGTTTAACATGTGGATTTAATACTATGGTTGCATCTGATTAGTAATTGTTATTGATAATTTTTTATGATGTATAACTAATTGTAGAGTGTTAGAAGGATGATGTCATATCACTCATTTATGAGAGGCATATGACATGAGAATTCCCTCTACACTAGGTTGATTTGATATATATATGTTGTACACAATGTTTTCTTTTATGCATAATTGTAGGTACTAAGCGTCAACTCCACCTACTCTGGTAGGACTAGGCGAGCCTCATAAATCCCAATGGGTATAACATGGAAATATGGAGTTGACAAGAAGGAACCTCAACTTTTCCATCATCCCAGACAAGGATGAGTACCCCCTCCTTGCAACCCTTTGGTATGGTTTTCGTGATTTGACTATTGTTTTGTTGGGTGTATTTCATTATTTGTTTATGTTGTAATGTTATTATTAGAGTTGATGTTGTTTTCATTTGTGTATATTTTCTTTAGTCTTACGACTTCTGGGAGTAAGTCGGATCCTTGGGGGGGGGATGTAGTGTCCCTCGGTCAGTGTAATCCTTGTGTTATTACCGATTCATTTGTGGCATCAAGTTTGAATGGTAAGTGGTTAAATTAATTTCTTTGATTTGTGTTTTGATAAATAAATAATTAATATTGTAAAATAATTGAGTTAAAAGAGGAAAATTGGATTATTGTGTTACTTTAGTTATGATAGGATATTGTAGCCTTTTTGCAACAGAGTGGGGTGGCTTTCTTTCAAAGGGCAGTTTCTTAAAATGTGGAAAATAACTAAATTTTTCTTTTGAAATAGTTTCTATGCATGGGGGAATGACTTTAATTTCATACCAATTATAATTCGTTGCATAGCTGGTTGCATAAGGTGAATTAGGAATGAATGGTGGAAAATGGTAATGGAGTAACTTGGTTGTTATGTATAGAGAATTGTTGGAGCATAATAGGGGAGTGGTAGTTATTATCTCTGCAAGGGGTAGTTTTCAGAAGGGTTACTCATCCATGAAGGGTTCCAATTCAAGCGGATGATGGACTCTGGGAATAATCTTTGGGTGTGTAATAGTTGTTTTAGGCATTATTTTTGGAGAGAGAAGTGGCTTGGTTATAGAGTGCCTGGTGAAATTAATATCATTACTCTGCATGAGAAAATCTAAGCGGTTGCATGTTGAAAAGATTCTGGTAACTGCCTTGTAAGTTTAAATGCAGCCCATGCATATTTTGGGGAGGAGAAGGGTATGGAAAAATCTGTTTGAAATAGTATTTTCTAAAAATTAACAAAAGAGAAGGAGGAATATGAAAAGTTATTCAAGGAACGGGGAGGTATTTTTGTTTTGGGGAAAGAACGGAAATGAACCTGGAAATGAAGGGAAGAAGGCTCTTCAAGAGCAGGAACAAAGGCAGGAGAGGAATGGCACTATCTCTGCGGTGTAATGTTGGTCGCAATTCTATGATTACTCTGTTGTTTCATCATTGATTTTTCTCCAACATTTCCTGGTATGTTTATTATGACCAATGCTCTGTTTGACCTTCTTTTCTTATCCCATAGTCGAGTGATGTATGCTTCTTTGGAGTCCTATGCATGTGCCCTGTAATCTTGCTTTACCCAGATAAGGAAATATCAGATACTTATTAGTTTCCCACTTGAATTCATACTTTATCTCCATCATTTATATTGAATAGATTTAATAAAAGTTTCTAAGTTTTGTTTTTTTGTGCCTGGCGTCCATGAAAAATGTAGTTAGTATGGTCCAACTTAGCCTTAAGAAGGCTGTGGACATTTTGAATAAGCTCTGTGATTCTATTCTCAACCTGTTATAGCGGCATCACTTGAACTTGGTAGAGTGTATAGATTTAAATTATCCCCTTGATCCCTTTAGCAACCTGCCACAGTTGACGCGTTTCAACATGGTAGGTTCTATAGATTTAAATAAGCCCCTAGAATCCATTGGCTACCAGTCACAATTGCAACACTCGACCATTGAAGGGAGTGGACGTATTTATAAGCTCCCTGATGCCTTTGGCATCCTGTCGCAGTAGCATCACTTGAATTTGGTAGGGCATATAGATTTAAAAAACCTCCTTAATTCTATCAGAGCCTCTCACAGTGCAGCACTTGAACAAAGAAGGTTCTAGAGGTTTAAAGTATCTTTCTGATTCCTTTGGTAACTTGTCATGTCTGCAACACATTAAAATAGAATGTTGTTAAGGGTTAAATAATCCCTCTCATTTCATTGAAAGTCTATCGCAATTGCAACACTTAAAATAGAATGTTGTAGAAGTTTAAATAAGTTTCCTGATCCAATGCCAACCTGTCAAAGCTAAAGTTTCATCTGCATCACTAGTATAGTTCTCTCTGACCTTTTTAGACTCTTACTCTATAGATCCTCTGTGGATTCGTTTGCACAAACTACGTGGTTGGTATACATTCAAATCCCTTGTGTGGCTTCCGCTCTCGAAATTATGGTCTCCTGTCTCTCAGAGAATTGCACAACCCTCCATCGGCATGGCTTCGTACACCGTAAACACAAACAAAGCTTTAATGTTAGCCTACGTCTTGGCTAATAGAATTCTTTTTTTGTTTTTCCTTCTTCAGTTACAGCGTGTAGCATTTTGTCTAATATTGTTGATTCAAAATTAGAAATCTTCTTAATAAGGACTTATAAGTCTTTGTAATTTATTGATTCTATTAGGTAAATGTTGGGAAAATCAAATAAGGAAATGTTCTTCAAATAAGAGGAAAACATAGAATTATGTAATTTTATTATTCTTTCTTTGAAAGAAAAAGATAATAAAATAGGTTTGATTAGATATAGTTAGTTATGAAAATCTTATTTGTATTTAAAGGGTGGTGAAGAATTGAATGCAAGGTAGTGATAATTACCATTTATTAAGACTACAATATTTGGATCTTATATTTGTTTCTTGTGGACCATTCTTTAATATGAAATGGAAATTTAATGAGTTATTATTCTCAGATTTAACCATACATGTAACCACTAGGATTGGTTAAGTTACCATCTCATATTAATTCAATTTTGTATAAGGGTCATCACTATAATATTTACTTATATTGTTACTAGTTCTAGAGATTGTAAGAGAAAGGTTATGTTAATATTAGTTTCAGGACCTCACCCATGATTTATGTATGCGACTTCTTGTCAATGGGTAATTTGTTAAATGATTATGATGATTCGAGTATTTGATTTACATGTGTCATGTTTAGGCCTTATTACTTAATTTATTAAATTTGGGATAGTTTGGCTAGTTTGTTATGTTTTGCTAGCATAGTCCTCAAACAACATTGCTTGGTAATTAGTTGATAAGTATTAATATGATAAAGGATATTCTATTTTTTTAGAAATCGATTGATTGTTTTGGTTAGGTGTATTGGGGAAATTATATAATCTAAATTGATTATTATCATTTGATAATTGAAAGATTGGAACTAAATAATATATTAAATTGCTTGTTGTTATAAAATGATTGTGGAGTTCTTTGCATATAGTTATTAGCTGAATGTTGAAAATTACCTTGTAATGAATTTTGAGTGCAATTGTAATCAAGGAGATAATGACTTTCAAAATAAGTTAATGTTTGATTATAAGTATGAGATATTATGAGATAGAAGTGATTTTGGAGGTTGTATGAAGTGTTTGGATTTAGAGAATAAGTCATTGAGTGAAATAAAAGGGGAAGTGATGTATTTATATATATGAAGTTGATTCATGATGCTTATCTTTTGTAAGTTCGTTATTGGGTATCAAGTGAGGAGAAAATTGAGGTCTCCTTTGGATGTCTACCGGTCAATTTTACCTAGATTTGACGTATATTTTGATTTGTGAGATTTTGATATTATTAACATTTCTTGGGTGAGGAAACCTTGTGATGCATTTTGAGAGTCTTCCAGAGGTTTAAGTGGATATGAATTTTCTTACAAAGTTGGTATGGGGGCCGGCGACCTAGGAGAGTTCGCCTTGGGTAACCCATAGCAAGTCTGAAGAGTTTATTGAGTTTTGTATGGTTTTATGATCCTATCACTTTGATAATGTTTGATGTTGCACTTGGTTTGTGTTTATGTGACTTGAGCCTTACACTTGATGTGGTTTTCATTACTTTGAAGATTGTTCTAGCATGAGGTGGTGCATGCCTCACCTAATGCAGTTATTTTATTGGATTAGGTTTCTTGTGTAAGATGGTTTTCATTTTTTTGTTTTCTAAGATATGTATTTAGTAGGGGAGTGGCTCTTCATGGGGGTCGGCACACAAAGTGGTTCCTGGGTAACTCATGTGGAGTTAGTTTAATCAGTGAAAACTAAATCAATAATTAGGTAGTCTAAAATATTTAAATAGATAAATTATGCCTTGCTCATGGACTCAAGGGCTAGTTCATACTTGGGGATGAATCGAGAAGGCCTGGAATGGAAAGATCGTTATCTTTTCTTTATGAAAGATAATCGATTCTGCATTGGATTGCACGTGAGGCCGAGTTTCGTAGGAGGTCACCAGGGTAACCCAAGTTGGGTGCCCAGGCCTAGGAAGATTTGCCAGGGTAACCCATGTAACAATGTGATGACACTCCACCCTTTCACAACCATGTATGCTTTGTTTCCCTCTAAGTTATTCTTGGGCCTTTGGAATCAGATGTTGGCATTTGTATGTTGATGCTTTATCGGTTTTTTTTTTATGTTGGTTACATCTTGTGTGGTCATATTTTGTACCAGTTGGAGGTTACCTTATGTTATTGTGGTTTATGTTGTGAAGTCTTGTATCCTTGTTTCATTTGACGGTTTTCATTGGGGGTCCTTCTTCTCATCTCCTAGCATGGGGGGTGGGCCTTTGGGTCCACATGGTTGGGTGGAACATGCTATACACCCCATTGGGTCCCCAGCCATCAATCAAGAAGTGCAAAATTGTACCTTTGCAGTGACTCCTGAGTTGTACCAGAGTTGGATTCGGCCTTGCAACTTTGTATTCATAAATTTCAGATGTAATATTCCATGTTTTTGTACTCTTCCCATTCATGATGAGAAGCAACATTGTAATATTGTAATCCTTGTGAAATGTAATTTCAAGTATTAATGTATTGTCCATTTTCATGTAATGTAATGATGTTGATACAAAAAGTAATGCAATCACATAACCTCAATGGTATTGTTATATATAGTACATGTATAGTTTCATTTCAAATGAGTATGTTATATTATGTTACATGTTAGTTATTTAAAAAAAAAATTGTCATAATTGTGAGATATCTTAGTTTCCTTTGAGAGTTCCTAGCGGGGCATTACAACTTGGTATCAGAGCCAGGTTCCCACACTGGGGCACTATGAGCCCATTGTGTTGACCTAGCTGCTTGTACTCATAATGGTGTGTCAGTCTATTTGTGTAGTCTACACTTGGTTGCCCTAGTTTGTCTTTGGGTGATGTAGGTCCAATGGTGCAGAAATCTGGTGGAATGGATAGGACCCTCGGTGTAGTGCACAATGCACCGATATCCTTCCTACTAGAAATGCATTTTGGGACTCTGGTGTGAAGTGAATTTGAGTGTGTATGCAGTGAATGTGTGTTAAATATGATATTATGTGTGTTTTGAAGTGATAATTATGTTTTTGTTTTTGAAAAGGCCATAAATTATGATCTTGTGACACATATATTATGAGATTTTGCATTGAGTAATGACTAGAATGTAGTACATGATGTGTAAATGATGAAGTTTAACCAGAAATGTTTACCTTGGCAATGAATTAGCATGAATAATTGGTTCTAATGTGTTATTTTTCCATCTTAGTTTATGGTTTTCAGGTAGTCGGCTTCGAATCTTGATGATGAAGGTAATTAATTAGTTATGTTTAACATGTGGATTTAATACTGTGGTTGCATTTGATTAGTAATTGTTATTGATAATTGTTTATAATGTATCACTAATTGTAGAGTGTTAGAAGGACGATGTCATATCACTCATTCATGAGAGGCATACGACATGAGAATTCCCTCTACACTTGGTTGATTTGATATATATATGTTGTACACAATGTTTGCTTTTATGCAGGATTGTAGGTACTAAGCCTCGACTCCGCTTGCTCTGGCAGGACTGGGTGAGCCTCATAAATCCCAATGGGTATAACATGGAAATATGGAGTTGACAAGAAGGAACCTCAACTTTTCCATCATCCCAGACAGGGATGAGTACCCCCTCCTTGCAACCCTTTGGTATGGTTTTCATAATTTGACTGTTGTTTTGTTGGGTGTATTTCGTTATTTGTTTATGTTGTAATGTTATTATTAGAGTTGATGTTGTTTTCATTTCTATATATGTTCTTTAGTCTTACAACTTCTGGGAGTAAGTCAGATCCTCGGGGGGAGGATGTAGTGTCCCTCGGTCAGTGTAATCCTTGTGTTGTTACCGATGCATTTGTGGCATCAAGTTTGAATGGTATGTGGTTAAATTAATTTGTTTGATTTGTGTTTTGATAAATAAATAATTAAAATTGTAAAATAATTGAGTTAAAAGAGGAAAATTGGATTATTGTGTTACTTTAGTTATGATAGGGATATTATAGCCTTTTTGCAAGAGAGTGGGGTGGCTTTCCTTCGAATGGGAGTTTCTTAAAATGTTGAAAATAACTAAATTTATCTTTTGAAACAGTTGCTATGCATGGGGGAATGACTTTAATTTCATACCAATTATAATTGGTTGCGTGGCTGGTTGCATATGGTGAGTTAGGAATTAATGGTGGAAAATGGTAATGGAGTAACTTGGTTGTTATGTATAGAGAACTGTTGGAGCATAATAGGGGAGCAGTAGTTATTATCTCCGCCAGGGGTAGTTTTTGGAAGGGTTACTCATCCATGAAGGGTTACAATTCAAATGGATGATGGACTCCAGGAATAATGTTTGGGTATGTAATAGTTGTTTTAGGCATAATTTTTGGAGAGAGAATTGGCTTGGTTACAGAGTGCTTAGCGAAATTAATATCATTACTTTGCATGAGAAAATCTAAGCGGTTACATGCTGAAAAGATTCTGGTAACTACCTTGTGAGTTTAAATGCAACTCATGCATATTTTGGGGAGGAGAGGGATATGGAAAACTCTTTGAAATAGTATTTTTTGAGAATTAACAAAAGAGGAGGAATATGAAAATTTATTCAAGGAATGGGGAGGTATTTTTGTTTTGGGGAAAGAATGGAAATGAATCTGGAAATGAAGGGAAGAAGGCTCTTCAAGAGTAGGAGCAAAGCTGGGAGCAGAATGGCACTATCTCTGCGGTGAAATGTTGGTCGCAATTCTATGATTACTCTGTTGTTTCATCATTGATTCTTCTCCAACATTTCTTGGTATGTTTATTACGACCAATGCTCTATCTGACCTTCTTTTCTTATCCCACAGTTGATTCATTTCTGCTTCTTTGGAGTCCTATGCATGTGCCCTGTAATCTTGCTTTACCCAGATTAGGAAAATATCGGATACTTATTAGTTTCCCACTTGAATTCATACTTTATCTCCATCATTTATATTGAATAGATTTCATAAAAGTTTCTAAGTTTTGTTTTTTTGTGCCTGGCGTCCATGAAAAATGTAGTTAGTATGGTCCAACTTAGCCTCTAAGAAGGCTGTGGACATTTTGAATAAGCTCTGTGATTCTATTCTCAACCTGTTATAGCGGCATCACTTGAACTTGGTAGAGTGTATAGATTTAAATTATCCCCTTCATCCCTTTAGCAACCTATCACAGCTGCCACACTTGAACATGGTAGGCTCTGCAGATTTAAATAAGCCCCTAGAGTCCATTGGCTACCAGTCACAATTGCAACACTTGACCATTGAAGGGAGTGGACGTATTTATAAACTCCCTGATACCTTTTGCATCCTGTCACAGTAGCAACACTTGAATTTGGTAGGCTGTATAGATTTAAATAACCTCCCTGATTCTATCAGAGCCTCTCATAGTGTAGAACTTGAACAAAGAAGGTTGTAGATGTTTAAAGTACCTTTCTGATTCCTTTGGTAACTTGTCACATCTGCAACACGTGAAAATAGTATGTTGTTGAGGGTTAAATAATCCCTCTGATTTCATTGGAAACTGTCTATCACAGTTGCAACACTTAAAATAGAATGTTGTAGAAGTTTAAATAAGTTTCCTGATCCATTGCTGACCTATCAAAACTAAAGTTTCCTCTGCGTCACTAGTATAGTTCTCTCTGCCCTTTTTAGACTCTTACTTACTATAGATCATCTATGGATTCATTTGCATGAACTACGTGGTTGATATACTTTGAAATCCCCTATGTGGCTTCCGCTCTAGAAATAATGCTCTCCTATCTCTCAGAGAATTGCACAACCCTCCATCGGCATGGTTGCGTACACCCTAAACACAAGCAAATCTTTAATATTAGCCTACATCTTGACTGCTAGAATTCTTTTGTTGTTTTTCCTTCTTCAGTTACAACATGTAGCATTTTGTCTAATATTGTTGATTCAAAATTAGAAGATCTTCTTAATAAGGACTTATTTGTCTTTGTAATTTATTGATTCTATTAGGTAAATGTTGGGAAAATCAAATAAGGAAATGTTATTCCAATAAGAGGAAAACATAGAATTATGTAATTTTATTATTCTTTCTTTGAAAGAAAAAGATAATAAAATAGATTTGATTAGATATAGTTAGTTATGAAAATGTTATTTGTATTTATAGGGTGGTGAAGAATTGTACCCAAGGTAGTGATAATTACCATTTATTAAGACTATAATATTTGGATCTTATATTTGTTTCTTGTTGACCATTCCTTAATATTAAATGGAAATTTAATGAGTTATTATTCTCAGATTTAACCATACGTGTAACCACTAGGATTGGTTAGGTTACCATCTCATATTAATTTAATTTTGTATAAGGGTCATCACTATAATATTTACTTATATTGTTACTAGTTCTAGAGATTGTAAGTGAAAGGTTATGCTAATCTTAGTTTCATGACCTCACCCATCATTTATGTATACGACTTCTTGTCAATGGGTAATTTGTTAAATGATTATGATGATTCGAGTATTTGATTTAGATGTGTCATGTTTAGGCCTTATTACTTAATTTATTAAATTTGGGATAGTTTGGCTAGTTTGTTGTGTTTTGCTAGCATAGTCTTGAAACGAAATTGCTTGGTAATTAGTTGATATGTATTAATATGATAAAGGATAAATTCTATTTTTTAAGAAATCGACTGATTGTTTTGCTTAGGTGTATTGGGGAAATAATATAATCTAAATTGATTATTACCATTTGATAATTGGAAGATTGGATCTAAATAATGTATTAAATTGCTTGTTGTTATAAAATGATTGTGGAGTTCTTTGCATATAGTTATTAGTTGAATGTTGGAAATTACCTTGTAATGAATTTTGAGTGCAATTGTAATCAAGGAGATAATGACTTTCAAAATAAGTTAATGTTTGATTATAGGTATGAGATATTGTGAGATAGAAGTGATTTCAGAGGTTGTATTAAGTGTTTGGATCTAGAGAATAAGTCATTGAGTGAAATAAAAGGGGAAGTGATGTATTTATATATATGAAGTTGATTTATGATGCTTATCTTTTGTAAGTTCGTTATTGGGTATCAAGTGAGGAGAAAATTGAGGTCCCCTTTGGATGCCTGTCGGTCAATTTTACGTGGATTTGATGTATATTTTGATTTGTAAGATTTTTTATATTATTGACATTTCTTCAGTGAGGAAACCTTTTGATGCATTTTGAGAGTATTCCACAGGTTTGAGGGGATATGACTTTTCTTACAAAGTTGGTATGGGGTCCGACAACCTAGGAGAGTTCACCTTGGGTAACCCATATCAAGTTTGAAGATTTTATTGAGTTTTGTATGGTTTTATGATCCGATCACTTTGATAATGGTTGATGTTGCACTTGGTTTGTGTTTATGTGGCTTGAGCCTTACACTTGATGTGGTTTTCATTACTCTAAAGTTCATTCTAGCATGAGATGGTGCATGCCTCACCTGATGCAGTTATTTTATTGGATTAGGTTTCTTGTGTAAATTGGTTTTCCTTTTTGTGTTTTCTAAGATATGTTGTTAGTAGGGGAGTGGCTCTTCATGGGGGCTGGCACACAAAGTGGTGCTTGGGTAACTCATGTGGAGTTAGTTTAATTAGTGAAAACTAAATCAATACATTAGGTAGTCTAAAACATTTAACTAGATAAATTATGCCTTGCTCATGGACTCAAGGGCTAGTTTAGACTTGGGGATGAGTTGAGAAGGCCTGGAAGGGCAAGATCGTTATCTTGTCTTTATGAAATATAATTGATTCCGCATTGGATTGCATGTGGGTCTTGGTTTTGTATGAGGTCACCAGGGTAACCCAAGTTGGGGGCCGGGGCCTAGGAAGATTCGCCAGGGTAACCCATGCAACGTTACGATGACACTCCACCCTTTAACAACCATGTATGCTTTGTTTCCCTCTAAGTTATTCTTGGGCTTCTGGAATCAGATGTCTGAATTTGTATGTTGATGCTTTATTGGTTTTTATTTTTTATGTTGGTTACATCTTGTGTGATTATATTTTTTACCAGTTGGAGGTTACCTTATGTTATTGTGGTTTATGTTCTGAAGTCTTGTATCCTTGTTTCATTTGATGGTTTTTGTTGGGGGTCCTTCTTGTCATCTCCTAGCACAGGGGGTGGGCCTTCAATTCCACATGGTCGGGTGGAACGTGCTATGCACCCCATTGGGTCCCCAACCGTTAATCGAGAAGTGCAGAATTGTACCTTTGTAGTGACTCCTAAGTTGTACCAGAGTTGGATTTGGTCGTGCAACTTTGTATTCATATATTTCAGATGTAATATTCCATGTTTTTGTACTCTTCCCATTCATGATGAGAAGAAACATTGTAATATTGTAATCCTTGTGAAATGTAATTTCAAGTATTAATGTATTGTCTGTTTTCATGTGATGTAATGATGTTGATACAAAAACTAATGAAATCACGTAACCTGAATGGATTTGTTATATACAGTACATGTATAGTTTCATTTCAAATGATGTATGTTATATTATGTTACATGTTATTTAAAAAAAAAATTGTCATAATTGTGAGATATCTTAGTTTCCTTTGAGAGTGCTTGGTGGGGCATTACATACAACCTAGTTTTATTTGGGATCAAAAACCCCTCAACCCATCATCTCATGAATAACCACCTGAAACAATTAGGCAACACTGCAACAAAGCTAAAAAACCAAGTTTCTATAGTAAAGCACTTGAAATAATGAGGCACCAAAGCAACAAAGTTGTAGCCACCCATCTACTCATAATCAACACAACAGAGCCCAACAAAAGAAAAGGTAATTTAATGGTGACAAACACCAATAAACCCAAACCCCTAATCAAAAGAACCAGCACACATGAAGGGAGAAACACCCCTTGAAACTCCCAAACTTACCACAAACCAACTCCAAATTTACCTTAGGAGGAAAGAGCTCTCCTCTATAGAAGAGGAAGTTGTGAAAAGCCAAGAAATCAAAATCACATCTCTCTAGCAACCTTGGGCACCACCACAATAGGAGAAACTTCCACCTCAATAGGAAAACCACCAAAGGAAACCAAAAAAGATTACTTCCAACCACTTCCACCACACCCACCTCCAACTCAATAGGAAATGAATCCTGACCAATAGGATTTGTCTTCACCTCAAAGAAAGACATAGTGCATAGGAAATGGAAGAAATCCAAAACTCTAGAAGACTGAGGAGGAACACCATCCTTTGGTTGAGCAAGCAGTAATTCCAAGAGAGAAGCAACAACCAAGATATAGGAAGAAGGAAAACCACTCCACCATCTCAAAGCACCACCAAACTTCCAAGTCATGCCCAAACATAGAGAGGTCCTCTAAGAGAGAACCCAGATCCAAGAACAAATGAAAACCCTCTTTGGAAAATATGGCCAAGACAACCACAAAGGGTACCCAAATGCTCTAAAAGAGAGCCCCAAAAGAACCAGAGCATCACAAGAGGCCAAAGAAACTCTTCTTCTGGTCGGAAACACCAAGATATCATCAAAAATGCTTTCCTCAACTACTGAGAGACCCCATAATGGGTACCCAAAAGCTTTGAAAGAGAGCCCAAAGCCAAGAATCTTAGAAGAGAGATAGGGATTCTACAAGATATGAGAAGAATGACCCCTTCCCAAGACAACACCATAAAAAACAACAAATAATTCTTCCACAAAAAACTCTGGCTGACACAAGATAGAAGCAAGGCTGACCAAGTCCAAAGCCATAATGTCTTCATCTAGAGAGAACCCATCGAAATAGTCATAGCTGCTCCTCATCCTTCCTTCACCCTTCCTCATCCACTTATCATTCACCAAAACCCAAGAGATTCCCAAAACCCTCCAATAGGACCAGGCCCAACCAAAAAATATAGGAAAGAAAACTGGAGCTAGCCATCATCAACTACAGGGACCAAACAAACCCTTGATGCTGCTAAAACTCCACTCCCCTCTATAGATTCACTATTCTCCTTCACTGAATCCTCCTCGCCATCCATAGAGGAATTCAAAATTTGTCCTCTGTGCACCTTCCCACTCACTCTCTCACTCGCCTTCTTCATCCATGTACTTTATTTCATAGTTGTGTAAAATTAGCAAAGAATTCAAAATCTGAAAAATAAGATGACTCTCCATATTTATGTATTTCTTTAGAAAGATATAAAAAATTTATTTATTTTTTGTAAAAAATGAATGTAGTATAAAAAATATTGTCCATATCAAAATTATTATTATTTAAAATTAATTGAAACATGCTAATTTTTTTATAGAAAATATTTATCTCATAGATACTAGTATTAATGATTTATGTTTCATAAATTATGAAAATATTTTATTTCTAGTTGATGTTATGTATTAAAAAATTATCACTCACTAAAAATTTAGAAGGTATAAGAATTACTTTATTAATAAATATTAAAAATGAGGTTTTATTAAAAATATCTTAATATATAGAGAATCTTATATAGAATGCTCATAAATCATTAATTTACATTATTATAAAATTCTTAATAGTTTAATTATTATAATTGGGTGAAAATAAAAATTGTAAATATTGTTTTTAACAGTTTATCTAGAGAAATAATAACACACTATCATGTCCACTCCACTGATTCAAAAATCATAGAAGGACCAAATTAAGAGCTACATGGGAAGGTGGAGTATTTTAAAGTTGAACATAGGAAAGCTCTACCATGTAGAGACATATATTTAAGATAATAGTCATCCCTAAATATAATATATCTCAAGAACAGGTTCATTGATAATGCATTTGCACCTCTATGCAAGTGAAATTCCCTATTCTAAGAATGCAAAATGAAATAAAATGCAAAAAAAAGGATCACTACACCACCTCAAGATTGGCCTAAGTTAATTCAAACAAAATACAATAAAGTGATACCTTTTACCTTGCTTGAATTGTTGACTTTGTTGGCCCTTTTGATGCTTGATTTGTGTGCTTCCTTCTTGGAAAAATGGATAAAATACTAGTGCAAAATGAAGGGGTATGTGCAGGATCATGATGGGCCAAAAAGTGGTGATATGATGGGTATGTGTAGGGTATGTGGCTAACGACTTTTTTTTACCAAAAATTGATGAAACAAAAAGGGTTTTTAAAGGAGATTCTCAGCTTTCCACCAATATAAATTATGCTTTACTTTGAATTTAATAAATAATTATTATTCATTTTCTATTTAAATTACGACTAAAGTCCTGATTGATAGGCTAGTTGAAAAAAATCTAAAGCTTTCAAATGATGTCACATTTTTTGAATCCAAAACATGTGTCACATTCTATACTTTGCATACTATAGGATTAAAAAAGAAAAAAATTAATTTCATGAATTTTTGACCAAGTTAAGGTGATTAGACATATGAGTTTTTATATTTTTTAAAATTTGTAAGAAAAAAATCATAATTAATTATTTACTTAGAAACAAGTTACAAAAAAAATGCATCACATCGAGAAATGAGTACTCTACATATATCTAAAATCTTATAAAAAATATTATGATTTTATTGTGGTTAGGGTAGTCAGACAAACACCTATTTCTTATGTTTTCCTTGAAATTCAAGTACTACTGCATTGAAATTTTAAATTTTCACCAAATAGAGTTTTTTTTAAATAAACCTAGTAGTTTAGAAACTACATTCAATTTTCTATAGATTTTATTTTTACATATTTTTGAAATAATATAGATAACTTATTCAAATTTTTACGTGAAGTTTCCTAACTCAAAATTTTCTAAATTTTTTGCCACTTAAGGGCCTATTTTTTCTATTGTGATCATGCACATATCCGAAGCTAAGATGATGGAGATTGCAATGTTGGATGTGGGTATTGTATTGGATTCAAGATGGGATTTAAAGTGCTGCAACAATTGAGGTATGCTTGGATGTGTGTGAGTGCATGAAAGTGGATAATTGTTGGCTTGGTTGAGTGCTTGCTTGGTGATGGTAAAAGAGGGAAAATCCACTACTTTTAGGGGAAGTGTCTCTAAGCCAATAAAGCACTGAGATTCATCCAAGGCAGTGGAGATCAAGGACTAGGTTGATTTGAGAACTCACAAGCAATCTCATGTTGACATCTGTGAGATGAGGTGGAAAGGGAGGTTGAAGCAGAGATGATGTGGAGGTACTATGAAGTACCTTCAAAATGGAAAATATCTCCTCATAAAGGAGGTCATTGTCCACATGTACCTTGACAAGACAAGTGAGGAAATAAAAATTCCTCATAAATCCTCATGGGGATGGGAGAAGGAAATAGAAATTCCTTAAAATGCATGGGAGGAATAAATGTGAATTTGAAATTCACATGTGGAAGATGATACCTTCTTGAAAAGGAGAAAGAATTTAATAATGCTTGACAAAGGACACATGCCATAAATGGCATGCAGATTAGGTTAGCCTAAATCAATGATCAAGATTCTACAAAAGTAGGATTAGAGGGGCTAATGAAAGATTAGGGGCAACTGGAAAATTATGGAGGATGTGACCCTAATGATGATTACGGATGTGAAAACCCGAATCACAAATTAATTAGATTAATCTAGTGAAACATGGGTATGTGCAGGATCATGATGGGCCAAAAACTGGCAATATGATGGGTATGTGGCTGATGACTTTTTTTTAACCCAAAATTGATGAAATGGAAAGGGCTTTTAGAGGAGATTCTCAACTTTCCACCAATATAAATTATGTTTTACTTTGAATTTAATAAGTAATTATTATTGATTTTCTATTCAAATTACGACTAAAGTCCTAATTGATAGGCTGATTGAAAAACGTCTACAGATTTCAAATAGTATCACATTTTTTGAATCCAAAACATGCATCACATTCTATGCTTCACATAGTATAGGATTAAAAAATGAAAAATTGAATTTCATGAAGTTTTGACCAAGTTAAGGTGTTCAAACATACAAGTTTTTTATATTTTTTAAAAGTTGTAATAAAAAATTCATAATTCATTATTTACTTGGAAAAAAATTACAAAAAATATGCATCACATCGGGACATGAGTCCTCTACTTATATCTAAAATCTTATTAAAAAATATTATCATTTTATTATGGTTAAGGTTGTCAGACAAACACCTATTTCTTATTTTTTCCCTGAAATTTAAGTACTACTACATTGAAATTTCAAATTTTCACCAAATATATATTTTTTTAAACAAACCTAGTAGTTTAGAAACTACATTCAATTTGCTATAGATTCTATTCTTACATATTTTTGAAATAATATAGATAACTTATTCAAATTTTTATGTCAATTTTCCTAACTTTGATTTTTATAATTTTTTTATCACTTAAGGGCCTATTTTTTCCATTATGATCCTGCACATACCCACATAGATTTTTGGGACCCTATGGACTAATCTTGCACTTCTAGTGTTTTTCACCTACAAGGAGAGAGATATGGCCAAAAATGCTTATGTATCACTCAAATTAGGATGTGTGTGATGTGATCTGATGTAAATGAAGTTAACTAAATGCAATAGGTTAATATATGTGACTCAAAATGAATGAAAAAGTGCAATTTAAGCTATGTTTGAAAACACATTATGATATACAAACAACTATGTAAATGAAGAAATAATGTTGAACAAAAAGTACAGGGATGAATGTGAGGGAACTTGGGTGAAATGTGATCTTTCTGGAGTGTTATGGATGCTGATGAAATTTACTGATTTTTCACAGTGGGACTCATTCGCCTAGGGTGGTGAATCATTCCACCTACTAGTGAAAAACTATTAAGAGTTGGTTTTTGTTTGTCGGGATCTAAAATTTGATAAAACTCAAGTTTCTAGTCCTAAGGTGGGACTCATTTTCCACAGGTGGTGAATCAGTCCTCCCCCAAATTTCTAAAAAACTAGGAGAAAACTCTGCATCTGAGAATGTTTGCTTATTGGGTTGCCAAAGTCAAATCTGCAAAAAATGGAAAAATAACTCTCTCCAAGCTTGATTTTGGCTCAAGTTGACTTGAAGCACCTAGTTGACTTGAAAATCACTCTTCAACACCTAATAATCTATCCAATCTACAAACAAAGGACTAGAAAAAAATAATCAAAAGGGGAAAAATGATTAGGGGTTAGTGAATAAGGGTTTACCTTGGTCAAACCCCACTTTTGGTAATTAAACCCTTGAAAAGAAAATGTAATGAAGAGAAAGATAAACTAATAACATGCAAGTGTTATTAAGTCACCTAACTCTTGATAATGCAAGTCTTAAATATTGTCAATGGTTGCTTGAAAGTGCTTGAATTCTAAAATGCTTGAATGCTTGAATGAGTGAGGAGATTGTAGGAGATGTAAAATGAGGTGAAAATCACATATTTATACAATTATTGTGCCTTAGTATCCATTCATACCTCATCACAGTCTGACATCAAGTGATTTTGAATAAAATTTTGAAAGGAAATTTGAAATATTTTGAATTTAGGGCCAAGGGGGACTCATTCACCACCTATGGCGAATGGGTCAAACCTAGGACCTAAAAACATGTGTCTGGAAAAAAAATTGTGTTTAATGTTATTTTTTGGGATAATATGCAAAAATACACTTAATTACAACTTACGAGGGCATAAAGAGACAAAATAAAGCATGAGAAGGGTGTAAATAGTGAAGATGTGCCTAGAAAAGTGTGAAAGCTTGTTACAAGACTTTACAACACTTCAAAATAGGGCTTTTTGAAGAATAAAAATGTGATTTTTAGGTAAATTGCATTAAATAGAGTCTAGAAGAATGTAGAAATGTCTTACAACACTTCACAACACCTTAAAAAGATGTCGTTCTTTGAGTTTTAGTACCTAAATAAGCATGTTGAAGCCATGTTACAACATAAAATCAGAGCAACATAGTTCCAACACCATGAAACAAGACCTAAAACAGCCATGAAAATGACAAGGAACCATTTTTCTATGACACATCTAGATTAAAATGGTATTATGTATGATCTTGACATCAGGAGAGAGAAGAAGATGGGTATGTGTAGGATCATGATGGGCCAAAAAGTGGTGATATGATGGGTATGTGTAGGGTATGTGGCTAAAGACTTTTTTTTAACCCAAATTTGATTAAACCAAAATGGTTTTTAAAGGAGATTCTCAACTTTCGACCAATATAAATTTTTCTTTATTTTGAATTTAATAAATAATTATTATTCATTTTCTATTTTAATTACAACTAAAGTCTTGATTGATAGGTCAATTGAAAAAGGTCTATAGCTTTCAAATAGTATCACATTTTTTGAATCTGAAACATGCATCACATTCTATGCTTCACATACTATATAGGATTAAAAGAAAAAAAATTAATTTCATGAATTTTTGACTAAGTTAAGGTGGTCATACATACGATTTTTTATAAAAAAAATTGAAATTTGTAATTAAAAAATTATAATTAATTATTTACATGGAAAAGAATTACAAAAAAATATGCATCACATCCAAACATGAGTCCTCAAATTTTATATAAAATATTATCATTTTATTTTAGTTAGGGTGGTCAGACATACACCTACTTCTTATTTTTTCCCTGAAATTTAAGTACTACTACATTGAAATTTCAAATTTTCACCAACTAGATTTTTTATTTTTTTAAATAAGCCTAGTAGTTTAGAAACTTCATTTAATTTTCTACAAATTCTATTCTTACATATTTTTGAAATAATATAGATAACTTATTCAAATTTTTATGTCAAGTTGCCTAATTTTGATTTTTCTGAATTTTTTGCCACTTAAGGGCCTATTTTTTCCATGATGATCCTACACATACCCTTTATTTAATTAATTTTAGACAAAGTGAATAAATTAAATAAATTAACCCTTTATTTAATTTAGAGATGAATGATGTAAGCTAGTTGATTAATTAATTAAATACCCGAGGGGACATTAGGCTAAAATGAAATATTAATCAAATAATAAATTATTTAATTAATATGGCTTAGGGCTGTTAGATAGAGGAATGCACTTGGGTGAATTTGACCATATGAGATTGGTCAAATTTAGGTGTCTACATTTTGCACCTCTTTGAAATACAATTATAATAACAAATCTTCAAAGGAAATGAAAACATAGATGACTCGATAGAAGAAAAAAATGTTAGATGTTGCCCCAATATCATGGGAAAATGGATAGGATGTGTGTGTGCATTAAATTGGCTAAATTTTTGTTTGGTTGAAGTATTTCTTGGTGATGGCCAAATGAGGTAAAATCCACTACTTTTAGGGGAAGTGCCTCTAAACTAACATAGGGCTCAAGTGCATCCAAGGTGGTGGAGATCAAGGGCTAGGGTGATTTGACAACTTACAAGTCATCTCATGCTAACATGTGTTAGATGAGGTGGACAAAGGAGGATGAAGCGAAGATTATGTGGAGGTACTATGAAGTACCTTGGGAATGTAAAATATCTCCTTATAAAGGAGGTCTTTATCCACATGTATCTTGAGAGGAAAAGTGAGGAAATAAAAATTCCTCACAAATCCTCATGGGGATGGGAGAAGGAATTAAAATTTCCTTAAACTGCATGGGAGGAATAAATGTGAATTTAAAATTCACATGGGGAAGAGGATGCCTTCTCCAAAAGAAGAAAGAATTTAATAATGGTTGAATAAGGACACATGCCATAAATGGAATGAGGATTGGGTTAGCCTAAATGAATAATAAAGGTTGTCCAAATGTAGGATTAGAGGGGCTAATGGAAGATTAGGGGCAAGTGGAAAATTAAGAAGGATGTGACTCTAATGATTATTAGGGATGTGCACACCCTAATCATATATTAATTATATTAATCTAGAATAGAAGGGGATTATGGAGGGTGTTGACATGAGGAGAGAAAAGAAGGTGAATTAAAAATTGATTTAATTCATTTTAGACAAAGTGACTAAATTAAGTAAATTAACTCTTTATTTAATTTAGAGAGGAATGATGTAAGGTATTTGATTAATTAATTAAACACCTTAGGGGACATGAGGCTGAAATGAAATATTAATCAAATAATAAATTATTTAATTAATATGGCTTAGGGATGTTATATAGAGGAATGCAAGGGTGAATTTGACCATATGGGAGTGGTCAAATTTAGGTGTCTACTTTTTTCCCCTTTTCAAAATACTATAAGAATAACAATGTTTTGAAGAAAAATAAAATACAGATGACTCGATAGAAGAAAGGAATTTTAGATGATGCCCTAGTATCACAAAAAAATGGATAGGAAGGAAGAATGGAGAAATATGGTAGGGTATGCCCCTTCAAGAGGGCTAATGGGGAAGAAAAGGGGCCTTGAGTGACTTCTTGATACAGAGAAACAAAGGGTACCACATGATAGAGCACAAAAAACCATGAAGAATGGATTTTGAATGGAGGAAGAAAGGCGCACGAAGTGAAAATGGAATCCCTTAGAAGAAAAGGGGGAAATGAATTAAAAAAGATTAATTAAAGGGTAAAAATTACACAAAAATTAAAAGGTAAATAGGGTCAAAATTGAAAATTATAAATAGTAAATTTGAAAATTCACTATTCACCTAATTTTCATTTGCACACTTGTCATCACATGATTGAATGAGAGAGAGAGAGAGCGATAGTGATGGATGACAAGATGAGTAATGTGGAGGGGGGTGATAGGCTAATCTGCCAAGTAGAGGAGGCATAGGCCTAGTACTATGAGTGAGTTGTACCCTATTAGGTAGGATTCAAATCCCTACTTCATGATTTGATTTGAATTTTAAGCACATGTTTTAATTTCTAAGTGGTAGCTAGGGAAATAGATTAGCCATGAAAGGAAAATGTGATTTTGCCACTTGGGAAGAAAAAGCACAAGGGAAAGAGTGTGATCACATATGGGGTAGAAGGGGAAAATGCAGGTTCCCCTTTGTAGATAAGAAGGGAGAATTCATGCCCATACAAGAAAGGGGTGGGCTTGCTTTTTGAATAGGAAAACCTAGGAAAAAAAATCACAAGGGTGAATGCACAAGCTAGATAGGTGAACATGCTAGAAAGGGGAATAGGCGAACACAGATTACATAGAGGAAAACTCACCAAACCGAGATAAGGATGAAAATGGAAACGAAGTGTTAGAAATTCTAACAAGATGGTTGGAATGGATGTAGAATTTTGAGACTCTGAGGTCATGAGAGAGATACTTTCCCATGCTTGAGGTGACTCGAGAGGTGATGACCCCTAAGGATCATGCGACACTAGACCAGGTGTGACTACTCTAGATGTTTGGATATCCCAACATTTGGGCACACATACCTCTACTGATAGCATTGATGGAGTGGTGGAGCTCCTAGACTCTAAAATTCCATCTCTTGATAGGGGAGATGATAGTGACATTGGAGGATGTATGGAGGATCTTAAGACTATTGATCTGAGGACATCTAATCAATGTAACACTTGGTCGACTAGTGGAGAGGAGTGTATGGGTGGTATTTGGATCTGTCAACCTTCCCATCCAAGGGAAGGAGTTAGATATTGATGTGTGCTTATGGATAGTGACAAAAAATTTACCTCTATACCTCTTTGGACTTATCAATGGGATCCTCCTTCCTAATAGGAGTGGTCAGTTCTTCAGTCTCAAGATGATTGGGGTTGTCAGGCACATTATTGAGAGGAGAGACAATGTCTTTACATGGGTGTCATGCATATTAGCACAACTATATTGGGATATGCATGTGGTATGTTATAGGTAGGTTCTCATCATTAGTCATGTCACACTACTACAGGTGTGGGCCTGGGAGTATATCAGAGTGGCACGGCTAGATATTTTGATTGTCAAAGCTAGGGATGAGATGCTACCAATGTATTATTAGTGGGGATTGGAGTATGGTTGGAGGTTACACTACCAAAAGGTAGGGAGCTTGGAGCAGTGGAAGTGGAGGATAGATGGACTTGTGGATGGAGACATTATTTGGAGACCTTATATGGCATGATGCTTTCTGGGCTAGTGGGGCAATAAAAAGTGATAGAGGGGCTATCTATTTTCTTGATGTTATCTGATAGGTAGAGATCCATTTATTATAGAGCTACACCAATCAAATAAGGTCACAAACTAGTATTGTATTTAGAAGGACATCCTTGTAGGGCCTTAGATGTTTAGATGGATCATTTGTGAGTTGGTGCCAATATGGGGATAGAGATTGATGGAAAAGTATGTGAGGTAGATGTGGGAGACAATCCCTTTTACCATATAGCTATGGAGGGGAGCACCAAAGGATGCATGTGCAAGAGTGTGGTATTCAACATGGTGGGCCCAACATAGGCCTGGGAGGATTACTACTTTACACCCTATTGTACCATCTATTGGTTTTGGTGAGGAGGATGAGTAGGAGTAGGTAAGGCCATGAAGGAGGAGGAGGGATGGTCGAAAGAGGGGAGAGGTAGATTTAGAGATGGAGGAGGTAGGGGAAGAGGAACAGGTGGTGGATGTAGAAACTCCTACAATGGGCCCATTGACCGTGGTTCCATATGTGCCACTACAACCAGAGGACTCAATAATACTACTGACAAGATCCCTAGCCAGACTATACATAGTAGAGCATAGATTGAGAGAGTCAGAGGCATACAAGGATAGACTATAGAAAGAGGTGGGAGAATACACACTGAGGTACAATGCTTGTAGGATGTAACAGAGGTTGTGCAATGAGATAGGGACCAAGATTTCATGGGGCTAGCAGATGAGGTTGGTTAATGGATGCTAGAGATGGAGGTTAAGAGAGAGGATTTACAGAGACAACTAGAGGAGGCTTGGGGAAAGAGGGAGGAGGCTCGAGATAGGGGGATTGAGATAGGGAAGAGTGCAAGAGGTAGTCATTCACGAGGTAGGGGTTCTATTGGAGAGAACAGAGGTAGTAGACACCTAGGTGCAAACTCTATTAGGTGAGTGGGATGAGACCACGAGGAGGATGGGGAAGCTAGAAGCATAGGTAGAGAAAATGAGATTAGTGTAGGATTCCTAGGAGCAGGAGAGGTAGAGGATCACATAGTAGAGGGAAAAGTACCACCTAGAGAGAGAGATGGCTAGGGAATAGGTAGTAGGAGAGGCCAATGCCAAGATAGAGGCAAGGTACTAGATGAGTGCATACTTTAGGGAGGTGCTTGATCTAGCACAGAGAGTGCCTCCATATGTCATAGCAACTTTGTAGAGGCTAGCACACTTGCATTCAGGTGCCACCCACACTTGTAGATATAGTGATAATTGAAAGACACCTCCCCATGACTTAGGTTCAGGACTAGACTCCCCATGGAGATCAAATATAGGGAGCATTGGGTAGATGGAAAGGGGAAGATACATGATTTCCATTTTGGACAGGTGCAAGGTAGATGATTTGTATAGTAGAGACTATAGATTCTTATGTACATATTGCAGACATTGATTCATTCATTCATTCATTCTTCATTTTTAACTAATTTAGGATACAATGATGTGTCTGATGTATTCATCTATATTTCATTAGAGCTCTGCACTTATACTATTTTTTGATGGACTTGATGGACTATGGACTTTTATTATGGGTTGTTATGGGAATTTGTGGACTTTTGATTGATGTTATGATCTTCAATTATGGATCTTGGATAGACTTGTGATAGAAACTATATTTTTTGTTATATATATATGTTATGCCATGGACATTGACAATGCTATGTGACTATTATGTGATGTCATGTATTTTTATTACGATCATGTGTATGATTGTGATTATGATGCATGCACTTGATTACAATGGTTTATGCTTCTGTCTATGTGAATGATATAGATGAAATACATTATATCTAACATCTTTGAATGTAGGATGTGATGAATTATTTATGATTTTTATGTTTTTTATGGGCATGATACTAATGGTGTGTGATGCAAGTGGCGATGTTATTTTGATTTGTGATCTATGTATATGGGATAGGATATGATGATTGAGTATGGTATGGATGACTGCATTGTAATGATTAATTATGTATGTATGATATGACATGAAAATATCTAATGGATGCAATATGCATATGTGATCATGTTATGGATATATGTGATAAATGTAATGTAATGCAATGTATGTAGTGAAATGGACTAATATTTTTAGAATAACAACTCTAAACAACCTAAAATGATAATGAAAATAAACTTAACATTCTTAGCATAACAAATCTATATTAATATAAACAGCTTAAGATGATAATGAAAAAGATAACATGATGAAATAATATGAAATGGAATGAACTTGAGATGCTTAGAATAACAGATTAGCTATATTAATCTAAACAAATTAAGATGATAATGAAAAAAATAATACAATGAAATGATATGAAATGGGATGAACTTAAGATGCTTAGAATAACAAATCTATATTAATCTAAACAACTTAAGATGATTATAAAAATAATAATGCAATGAGATGGGAAGAAATGAAATGAACCTAAGATGCTTAGAATAAAAAATCTATATTAATATAAAAAACTTAAGATGATTATGAAAATGATAATGTAATGCGATGGGTTGAAATGAAATAATGGAATGGGTCAATGGCATAGGTACTGAGGTGAACCTAGTTGATAGTGAACATGCATAGAGAGATGAATGGTGACTATAATAATGTAGCTATCAAAACCATAGGAATCTGGATAGGAAGAATAGGTGTGGGAAGAACATTTACACAATAAAAAATCAATAATCATAGGCTATGGGAAGAATGGGATGGGGATAAATACAATGCAATGGTATGATAAATGAAATGTAGATCTAATGCCATTTTTCCATATTAGGAGCACTGATTTTTGCTATAACATAGACATGATACACTAGGGTATGAAGAACCAAGGCTAATTAGTGACAAATGCATAAGAAAAAGAAAAAAAGAAGGTTGTGCCAACAGCCCCAAGGTACAATGGGGTATGTGCAGGATCATGATGGGCCAAAAAGTGGCAATATGATGGGTGTGTAGGGTATGTGGTTGACAACTTTTTTTAACCCAAAATTGATGAAATGATAAGGGTTTTTAAAGGAGATTCTTGGATTTCCACCAATATAAATTATTCTTTACTTTGAATTTAATAAATAATTATTATTCATTTTCTATTTGAATTATGACTAAAGTCTTGATTTATAGGTTGATTGAAAAAATCTGTAACTTTCAAATGGTATCACATTTTTTGAATTCGAAAGATGTGTCACATTCTATGCTTCACATAATATAGGATTAAAAAATGAAAATTTGAATTTCGTGAAGTTTTGACCAAGTTAAGATGGTCAGACATATGAGTTTTTATATTTTTTATAAGTTCTAATAAAAAAATCATTATTAATTATTTACTTGGAAAAAAATTACAAAAAAATATGCATCACTCCGGGACATGAGTCCTCTACTTATATCTAAAATCTTAAAAAACATAATTATCATTTTATTGGGGTTAGGGTGGTTAGACATACACCTACTTATTTTTCCCTGAAATTAAAGTACTACTGCACTGAAATTTTAAATTTTCACCAAATAGATTATTATTTTTTAAATAAATCTAGTAGTTTAGAAACTACATTCAATTTTCTATAGATTCTATTCTTACATATTTTTGAAATAATATAGATAACTTATTCAAATTATTATGTCAAGTTTGGTAACTCTAATTTTTCTAATTTTTTTGCCACTTAAGAGCATGTTTTCTCCATGATGATCCTACACATGCCCAATGGCTTTGGTCAGGCCTAATGTTGGAATAACCAAAATCATGAAGGATGCCCAAAAATAACACAAGACCATGGGGATCTTGGTGGGTACTATGTGAGACAACTAAGAATACAAGAACACACCAAAATCAAGATATTCCCCTATGCTTACAAGTCAAAGCACACCAT
Source organism: Sequoia sempervirens (assembly GCA_007258455.2). Classification (NCBI taxonomy): domain Eukaryota; kingdom Viridiplantae; phylum Streptophyta; class Pinopsida; order Cupressales; family Cupressaceae; genus Sequoia; species Sequoia sempervirens. The sequence continues at coordinate 673,335,892 of VDFB02281492.1, forward strand.
GATATGATGGATTGTGGTGACCCTAACGAAGTATAATAGGAAGCTCAAATGATAAACAAAAGGAAAGAGGACTAAAAGATCACAAAAAATTTCAAATGTTCTTTGCCATAGGATGAACATATCGATGTGATTGATGCAGTCTGATTTAAGGAAGGATACATCCTATTAAGACCAAGGATAGATGATAGATTAGGTGATCGACATGACTCAGGATACTCAAAACTAATTGAAGCTCACTATACAAATGTATTTTGTTTGTAGGAACTAGTTGAATGGGGACACACTTGATGACACAACTTGAAACCAAGACCCACCCTAAGGACATAGATAGGGTCTCAGGGGCTCATTAATTGATAGCCCTACCAACATGAAAGTGTAGAGACCTCATAGTTGGATAAAAGACTAATGAATGGACATGGATAAAAGTGAAAAGAGGACAATGAAGATCTCAATGGTTGATGAAGACTAGACTGAAAAATCCCTTAGGGGTTGATCCAATGATTAGCCTTGCCTATGTGAAAGCATAGAGGAAATTTAGTTTTAAAAAATGGATGAAAGCTAACATGATACATAATGATGTCTGACATGATGAAAGACCCCAAATGAGGACACGAGACTGATAGGTGACACCTATATACAAGAAATGAATAACTTAGATTCAAGATAAAAGCTTAGGATTTAGGATAACCAATCTGAATCATCTAATGCTCCATCAAAAGATACCAAGTGGAAAAGAATAAGATGTTGGTGGGGAATGGGTATGATAGGATGCAAGGATAAGATGTGCTTTTTGTGCAATTTTTGCACACATGCCCCACTAGAGGTGGGGACCTTCTTTTTCTTGTTTGGTTTGCTTGTTTTCCTTAGGGTCGTGACCTTGTCCCCTTAAGGGATAGGTCCCTTGGTCTTGGTCTTGTTTCACCCAGGTATTTATAGTCATATTTTCACTTAAGGTTTCTTATTGCAACATTATGATGGCATGTTTTCTCTTTGAAATATGAACTCGATCCAAAATTCCAACTTACGAGGGAAAAATTGGCTAAGTATGAGTAGGTTCAAAAAGTCCAAGGTAGCTTGTGTTACCCAAGCCTCATTCTAGCTAAAAAAATCCAAGCTCCCTTAGATTTTCCAAGTCCAAGGTCCATTCATGTACCTGAGCCTTGAAGATGTCTTTTCACATATTTATTATTCACCTTAATGAATTTAAATTCCAAAAGGTCAAATACAATTAATATTTGAGATTTCTTTGAGGTCATAATTGCATTGTGTTCGTTTGAGTTTGAGAAGGGTTTCCTCCACCTAGCATTTTGATTGAGCTCCAAAGTCAGAATTGTAGTTGGGTCATTACTTTGAGATTCTTGAGGGTTTCTAATCTCTTGTGCATTGTTCCTAGGTAAGCCATCACTTGATTTAGGATTTTTTTGTGCATATTGTGCTCTATACTTGATTTTTGGTGAATCTTTAGATGAGCATTGCATTGGAAGTGTTAAATTGTTTTACTTCTACTTTTGTTTTGGGTCATCTAGGGTTTGCATTACTTCATGCATACATTTAAAAAAAAATTGGTTGCATACATTGATATGCATGGGGTGTCAAGGTTTTTTTAATGCCCTTTGATTATTATTGTAAAGTTGAACCTTTTAATGCTTGGGTATAGCCTATGGTGAACAATAGATTTAAATGCCCAAAGTTTCTGAAACCCTAGTTTGAGATTGAGTGATTGATGATAGAATTAATGCTATTAGGGGATTTTATGCAACATCGTTCAATGATAATGTTCAACATCGATTAACCTCAAGCAAGGAAATAACTAGCATTCAACATTCTAGCACAAAAAGTTTGAACACTTAGCAAAATTGTGCATTTGAGTGAAATACTCAAAAAATTACGAGGAAACTCAAATATTTTTAGCCCTAATCTACTCAGAAAATCGGAGCCCCCTTGGATTTTCCAGACCATGACCTATCACAAAATCCTTAATGAATGTGATTTTCAATAATATCTCAAAGTTGTTAACACTTTCATGTGTTTGATTATGACAAGGAACTCCATTTTGCAAGGATACCTCATGATGGTAGGTTGAAATGAGCTCAATTGGTAAAACTTCAGAGAATTTGAGCTTGCTTAGATTACCCAAGCTCTTGTTTGGTTGGGCAATTCGAGCTCCCTCAAATTTTTTGACCTTTCTCCTTCAGTTTTAAATTTCAAATATTAATGGAAATCTAGTCTACATATGGGGTTACAAGGTGTTTTGATCAAATTTTAATGAGATTCATTTACACATCCTTGCATAATCTGATAATGAGATCTTATTGTATTCCAATCCAAGGTTCATATTGCACTTGATGATGTTATTTTATGTATAATGATAAATCTTCTCAAATGAATGTCATAAATTGATAAGTAATGTTATTATCTACATTTGGGTGATTATTAGCTTTCTCTAATAGATGTACATAGAATTGACCCTAGATAAAACATTGAAATCAAAGGTTTCTTTAGTACAAGAAGGGGTGAAAATAAGAGTAGAAAGAATGTAGTATGATTTTAAGGGCATATGGCCAGAGTGCAAGATTGCTTCTTCCTAGTCAAAGATTGTAGACACAAACATGGGACATGTGGACTATGATGATTTTCAACAAAGGATATATATAGATGCACCAAATCAACTAGCTCATATCCTCACTCATACTGGGTTGGCTCAAGCAGCATGGTTCCCTCCAACACAACTTTTCTCAGAGCTAGTTTTAGAATGTCCAAAACATTATGACTCAACAAAAAGGATTATAATTGGACCATAGGGAAGAGTCATGGAAAATCTCACTAAGGAGTCCATTGTAAAGGTGTTCAATATTTCCTGACATCATAAGCTCATTGAGGAAATAAATATTGGGAAAGCAATAAATTTTTATGATGAAGACCCCAATAGGGCTTTGGAAATCATGAACAACTCTTGGATATTGAAGCCCAAACCACACTAAACTAAGTTGCCTAAACAGTTGCATAGAAGTTATTTCAAGATGGAATATCATGATATTATAACTCTCCTAGGCAAGGTAATGGGGGTAGAAGAATCTCGTATCTTTCATACTTGGATGTTTTACCCCATCACACAAATTATGGCTGGAAAGCATTATCATTGGGCTATAATCATAAGAAACAACCTAGATGCCTTAAGAAGTGTGCAAGAAACCAAGAGGTTCACAATGACTTCATATCTTGTCTACATGTTGGCAAGAAAAATGAAGTATAAAGGTATCAATTGCAAGGGAACTATGGGAAAGGATAGGATATGAAACATATATCCACAACTGCAATATATAACAACCAATTAAAAGAGAGAAAATGATGCATTCTTCATGTACATTCCTAGGTTGCTATAGGGTGCTCTCCATGTTAGATTTTTTCTTGATGCTCTGGACTTGATTAAGCAATATGGACAATTGTTTATGTAGTTTCAAATATTCACATACATTCAGGTACAAGGATCTCTTGCTATCCCAGTTAGGTTGTTGAGATATCTCAGAAATAAGCTCCTAATGCTATAATTGACAAAGAAAATGATAGAATTTGAGGAGATTTTACAGTAGGATTTACATAAGGGGTTGGGAGTTGAATTCCCATTAAGAATTGGAAATATAAAGGCATGGCCTAATCAAAGCACCCAACATTCTAAAAAAGAGATGGAACAATTTGAATTATACTCTCACACTAACAAAAATAAGTTTGATCCTTATGGGAAGGCCCAAAAACAAGGTAACAAAACATTCAGGCATAAGGACCATATTGAGGATTATTAGGAATATTTCAAAGATGAATTTGATGTCATCAGGAGAAGATTTTCCAGGCTACCACTCAAACTAATAATACTCTACAAAGTGGTAGAGGTACTAGACCAAGTGCAAGATGATGAGGTTAATGTAGTCCAGCAACATGACTATGAGCTTTATAGGAAAAAACCCTTGCTTCAAATAAATTGGTCAGAGGAAGAAGTAATAGATCTAGATCAAGTGACTGAAACAATAGGTCAAGCATCAAGTCTAAAATTTGGAAGTTGAGGGCACCAAATTCACTTACGATTTGATGGGAGATATGGAATCCCAATCTGAGGAGGAGGCCAAAGCTGAAAAAGGATGATACTTATGAGCCTCATGATGAAGAAGGATATGAAGAAAATAGACCTGTGTCAATAAAAGTAAAAATGAGGAGCTAAACATAGGCTAATTATGGTGTGAAACCATCTCCAAAAACAAAGAAGGCTCCTAAGGTCAATACTGCAACTAAAGAAGGTGAGACCTCATAGCCAGTAAGGAAGAGGAAGCTAGTTACAGAATGGCAGAAGGTAGCCAAAGCTGGAAAAGATGACACAACTACTAATGCCCCTTCCTCAACCAAAGTGGTAGATGTAGAGAGTTTTGGGGAGAAACCACAGGCTTATGTTAGGAGGAATTCTCCTAAAGACAAGGCATTTCCAGTGAAAGAGATGAAAATTATAGAAGAAAATTGAAGAATGAAGAGGCACCTACTGATGACGGAGAAAAGAGAGAAGCTATAGGAAATACTTTTCCTCCTCTTTCTCCCCATAATGTGAAAATTTTAGAGGAAGTAGTCAATGAGGGAGGTAACATATCAAATGACCCTAAATAGCTAGAGGGGGAACATGATGTAGTCTCTACTCCTCAAAGTGGAGAATGGAGAAAGTTTGTGTAGGAGATGATGCAATCAACCTTTGGGATAGAAAGAAAGAACATGGAGTCTGAGGTAGCTCAGGAAAAACCATCCAAGTCCCCAGAGAAGGTGGTGATTGATGAATGAAAGGAGCATCCTAAGACAGAGAAGAATATGGAAGAGGTTGTTGACAACCCTCACCAAGATAGGGATGAGCAATAATTTCCTTCCATAGAATTGAATACAAAACAACCCACTATCCCATATTGGTTAGAGAAAAGGCTAAAAAAAATCCAATAATTGTTCAAGAAGAAAATCCAAGCTAGGATAAATTGTTGGAACAATGGGGATAGCCCAAGCAAAGGAAAAGAGCTATTACAATTTCAAAGTTTGCAAGGGATGGGTCTAATAAAAAAGTCATTCATGCAGCTATTCCTATAGAAAATAAGTTCAAGGATGAGGTGAGACCCACCGATTACAAGGTATAAACCATTAATTTGGGTCCAACGACTAAGGAACACGAGAAGGAACAATTCCAAGATTCCTCTCAAGAAATATTGAGACTGGATAAAGAGATTGAAGATAAGGAGGAGTTGCAGAAGCAACTAAATGATGTTTACAAATATGTCTATCCCAAAGGGATTGTTATGAAAAGAGGTAGTTTTAGAAATTGATAGACTGAAGTCTTATGTTCATAGTACTCAGGGATGGTTATAGGATGTCAGTAGCATAGGAGATGAATCAATTGAGAAAATCTTCAATATCCATGCTAAGGCTATTGAATTTTTGGAGGACACTTCCTAGTTTGCTTTAGATTGCAATAAGGATGATGAATCAATTGTTGGAGAGTTGAAGAATATCTTATAGGTTCCTAAGGATGAATTGGACAAGATGAACATATTTTCCTCTAATGAAATTGTTAAGGTGAAGGAGTGGATAGAAGTTTGGAATTATAGAAAAGAGCTCCTCTCTAATGCCTTAAAGAAAATAATGAAGCTACAGGGAAAGATGAAGGAGATATATAATAGTTGTATTAGTTTTCCAAAAATAATGACTAGGAGAACGAAGTTCGGTCAAAATAACATGAACATCAATAGATTATAGTCATGGTGGCATGAAATTTATGCCCCTTGTGATAGTGCTCCTATCACCAGAGACAATCTGTTGGATACAACTATCTATATCTCAAAACTGGATTAGTATCATGAGTTACAAATTGAATCGAATAAAGTGATGCCCCAGTATTTAGAAGAATACAAAACTCATAAGACAAGAGTTAAATTTATTCTAGTTTTAGATCCAACAGATATGGAGGAAATATTAGAAAAATTCAAAGAGTTGTCCAGTAAATTAGAGGCCAATAAAGAAGGAGAAAATAACCAACTGGTAACCACCTAGGATTATGAGCTAGTAATGTGACTTTCCAGCTAGGGGGATGACCTAGATGTTTGTACCAGCCAAATGATACTTCTAGAAGGGTCTACCCTGACCTATATTTTGTTTTATGATAATAAATGCAATTTTATTTTTATAAGAAACTCTCTAAGAAACCTTGTTTGGCCGACCTAATATTGTAAACCCTAATTATGGGATGACCTAGTGTAATTTTTCTATAAATTGAGGTTCTAGCTTCATTTCAAGGGGTTAGACATAGTTGGAATAGTTAGAATTGAGTAAGGAGTTAGTATTTTTTGAGATCCAACATTGGAATATTGTGGATACATGAATCATTGCAAATTTGGGTGATTCAAAAAAGTAAAGACATTGTTCTTTGGTGTTCTTTCTTATGTTATTCACATTGCATGGTTCTTGTTTTCCAGATCTTTGATAAATTTCTTTGAAGTTGTGGATGCAAGTTAGATTTTAGATTTAGTAATGATGCAATTGTGTTAATGATTTAATATTTGAAGTGTTTGACCAATCCTTGGTCCATACTTTTAGCATCTTGTTGATTGTAAGTTGTTATGTAAAGTTAGCCTGGGCCTAAAATTTGTATGCTAAGTTCAATTGTGGTTATTTATTCATTTCAATTATAAAATAAAGTTGATTTATGTGAGTGCTCCATGATTTGAAAATATTTTTTTCCTTAGAAGATTGCACTAGTTCTATGAGATTGCAACCTTAATATAGGTTAAACAGGAATTAGTTTTGAAGGATTGGTCCACTTTAAATATTTGATTGTTTGCACAATTGGTCTGAGGAGTTAGTTTAGTTTTTAGAAATCTCTCTAGACCCTTTATCTTTTTTTTGTTTCTTTTAAAATATGGGTTGGTTTTAGGATTAAAAGCATCAACATATTGCAAGATTTGATTAATTTTAAGTTTCCAACATTTGTTTTGTAAGGCCCCTTGTGATTACCAGCATTTTCACATCATCACTAAGTTGTTTTTACATTGTTAAGACCTGAAATTAGAAACCTTGGGCTTATCTCTTGAGTGTTACTGATAGAAATTTACCTATCAAGAGAGATATGATATTATATTCTATGTAAGTTGTGTTAAAAACACTATGAACAAATTGGTGCTAGAAGGAGGGCTAAATAAGCAAGATGGAACATTTTCTATATGTAATTTATCCTTGGATATTTTGAAGAAGAACCACATATACACCAAGGGAGGAATATTTTTAGGAGTTACAAGCCCATACTAGGTCAAGAAGGGGTAGAAGAAGGAGAGAATCATCATTAGCCCAACCACCTTTCCCATCCTCACCATCATCTTCACCTTCATCAAGCCCCTCATAATCATTCAAAGGCCATTCCCATTTAGCAACCCCAGCTAGATTTCAATCAACCACTACCATGTCCACCTCCACCAATGAATTTATTGGAAAATAACCCTTCACCCTTGTCCTTTAACAAATACAATGTCATGCCAAAAAATCCTAAACATTTTTTCTCCAAGTTTCATGTCAATGACCCTAATAGGATAGTTGAGAAGCACATTAGGATTTTCTAGACTTTCCTTAGGGATAGACGAATTAATGATGAATATGTTTCATGCAAAATCTTCCCATATTCCCTAGGAGAGGATGATTTTTACTGGTATAACTATCTTCTTGTTGGATCCATACACAATTGGGATGGACTTGAAACTACCATTTTGCAGAAGTTTAAAATTCCTATCAGTGCTAATGAGCTATATCTGCAGTTTATTAAGGTTAAGAGGGAAGTCAATGAGCCTCTAGGTTCATTCAATAATAGATTTCATCATGTATACACTAGGTTGTAGGCTCCCTATGTTGTGGATGATGCTACTACCTTGGAAGTTTACTATGAATCCCTTGATAGCCTTATCGCTAATTTCCTTAAATGGAGACCTAACCCACCTAATACTTTTCTTGGTTCTTATAGAGAGGCATTCAAGGTTAGCATGGATTTGAGGAAACATTTTTTAGGACCCTTGCCATCTCTAGGACTTGTTGCTCACCCAGGGCAGATTCAAGCACTTAATCAGGCTTTGACCAACCATACAGCCATTGTGAATCTAGTACCACAACTACCCTTGGTACCACATCTAGGTCCTCCAATGAATTATGCCCCACCAATACTTAGTTATCCTCAAAATGTCAATCAGCCCCCCTCAATCGAAAAAAATAGGCTGATTTCCCCACTTGCAAAATTTTGAAGTTTTGAACCAGTCCATAGGCTTAGGGGAAGCATCAACATATCCTTAGAATAATATGGGCTCTATATCTTATAATAATTCTAACAAAGAAAGACTAGATGAGCTGACAGAACAAGTTAAGAAGCTGAATATGAAAGTAACTTATATGAGGAGCCAAAATATTCAACTTCATGCTACCCAAAGAAATATGTAGTCTAGTTACAATAGGGAAAATAGAAACTCTGCACAAGGACATGGACAAAAAATTGATAAAGGGAAATCATTTGGAAAAGGATTTGATAGAAGGAAACCTCCCAATAAAAACAGAACATGGAATACTAGGCCAAATAATGGAGGTGTTCCTACTCAATTGGATCAACCTCCCAATTAGGATAAGCCTTCAAGTGGTGTGTACTTAGTTGAGGTGGCCTTGTCTGGATGGTGCAGACTTCATAAGACAAATCAACACTCTGAGTTGGATTGTACCAAATTCCAAACTATTGCCTCCATATTCTAGTATGAAGTTCAACAAGCTAAAAATAATTCTAGAAACTAGGAATTGGTACCATCCAACCCTTATGATTCCTTAGTATTGGTGCTAAATCATGCTCCTTTCCCATGAAGTGAAGAGAATGGACCAAGACAAGAGCCAAGCGAGCAATATGATAAAACAGATCAAGTATGCAATGAAGATGAGATTTAATAGTTGTTCTAGGAAGGAACTGAGAATGATAATGGTTCCTTAGATGAGGAATAAATAGGTATTGAAGAAGTTCAAATGTTCCAAAAATGCACAAGGAAATATGATTTGACAAGTAGGAAAGCTAGAGGTCCATTCACAACTTCAATTGCTTCAAACAAATTTTCCACGCCACTTGATACACATGCTAGTAACAATCCATCCTATCTTGATGTGCCAACATAGTATTTATCAAAAAGAGAGCAAACTAACTTCTTAAAGGGGAAGAGCATAGATATAGGTAAAGAGAAGTTGGTGGATCATCCTAAATATTCCCATGCTAACATGAGCATAGAGAAATTGGGTGAGTATGTAGCTAAGGAACTCAAGAAATTGAAGGTAAGTCTTTCTAATTTTGAATTGTTAAGGGTTCTTGCTATTAGAAATGCAGTCCTAGGAGCTTTCAAAGCTAATGTAGTCCATCAAGATAGAACAGTTAGTGAAATAGTTGATAGAACTTCTAATTCACAAGTACCATGAGATCAAGGTCAAGTAAAGTCCAAGGATAAAGGGAAAGAAAAGGATAAGAATCAAGCTACACAAGTTGATACTTAGTTGAGTCTATTCCAAGGCAAGAATAAAACCCCTCCTTTTCTGATTTCTATCTGAATCTTTGGGAAAAACTTACATAATTGTCTCTTAGATTCAGGAGCTTCCACAAATTGCATTCCCTTTACTATTTGTCAAGCCTTACGTATTACTCCTACATCCTCTCAATGAAAGGTTAATTTTTTAGATAAAATAAAGGTGAATGTCATAGGAGAATTGAATATGATTCCCATGCAAGTTGTATAAGATTATAGGATTCAATAGATAATCAACATTCAAGTGGTAGACATTCCTATGCATATGGTTTGATATTGGGTAGGGATTTCACCAAGGAATTAAATGGGTGTGTGTCCACTAATCATTATCACATGTGACTTCCTTCGAAAGGAGTGCCAAATCATATTAGAATTGAAAGGGAACTAAGGATGAAGTATGTAATTACTAAATATCAAAATACTTCAAATGAGGTATTGGTCTTTGTGTCTAGCTTGGGAAATTACATGTTGGCATCCTCTTCCCAAGAACTAGATATAGATGAAATCTTCATGTTGCAAACTATACCCAAAGATCTCACTCAACAATCCAATAGTATTGTCCAAGCATTGGTAGAACCAATAGAAGAAGAGGATGATCAAGAAGATGGCCAACTCAGCCTATTGGATAGCTTTCAAGAGTTTATTCAGAAGTGCATAGAAGACCAAATCCAACTATGTAGAGACATGAATTTCAAAGAATTACTTATTCCAAACTGGTGCAAGGTCCAGAATTCCTCTCACTCAAAGTCAAAATGCTACCTATGCCAAATAGCAGTGGAGCAAATACAAAGCTACATCAATCCCTCTCTAACTATTAGGATAAGTGTACAAAGTAACCAGGATGGTCCTAAAGGTAAAAGCTCAATGCCCCAGGAAGAAACCTTGAGCAGTAGAAAAGATAATGATGATAGATCAAAAAGATCAAGAGTTGTTGGTTGTTGGACACTCAGATTTGATGGATCCAAGTCTAAACAAGGTGTTGGAGCTGGGTTTGAGCTGAACAGTCCTAGAGATAAAAACCTTTTTGTTGCTCATAGACTTCAGTTCCATTGTACTAATAATGTAGCTAAATATGAAGCCTTAATTCATGGACTGTTGATGGAATTAAGAAAGATAGTCAAAATTTTACAAGATTTTGGAGATTTTGAGTTGGTAGTTAGGTAAGTCAGGAAGCAGTATTCATGGCATGATAGAAGTATGACCAACTATAGACATAGAGTATGGGATCTAATTGATGGTTTTGATTATTTTAACATTCAACTGATATCCCATAGAAAGAATCAAACTTCAAATGCTTTGGAACAAGTAGCAAGCACATTGCAGCCCTTGTCACTCTCTAGATTGAAGAAGTTCACTGTGGAGCTTACTCCAAATCCATCAGTACTTGATAACAGATAATTGATGAGGTGGAGCCCCAAGAAGTAGAAATGGACCTAGAGAGAGTTATCAACTTGAAAAAAAACACCATTCCAAGAGGGATGGTACAAGTGGAGAGAATATTTGATTTGGATAGAATAAAGGATTAGAAATAGTAGGATAAGAAGGATTTCCTCAGTAGCCAGTGTGATACCTATAATATGGGAACTTCAGATGAAGTTGAGAATTTTTTCATTGGGAAGATGTGTACTCCAGAAGAAAAGAAGGGGATAATAGATGCACTTCATGCATATCAAGATGTAATATCTTGGAGTTATGAAGATCTGAAAACATATGATACCTCAATTATTACACACACTATTTCTCTCAAGCCTAGTGCCAAGCTATTTAGACAAAGACAAAGACCAATCAATGCCCTATTGGAACCAATTATCTAGAAAGAGGTACAAAGTTTATTATCAGCTCACATTATATTTCCAGTCAGGTATTCCACTTGGGTTGCCAACTTGGTGCTAGTAAGGAAGAAAATTTGAGAAATTAGACTTTGAGTTGACTTCAAAAATCTTAATCATACCTCAGAGAAGGATAACTATTGAGTCCCATCATCAGATGAAGTATTACAAATTGTTAATGGATCCCAAATGATGTCTTTGCTAAATAGATATTCAAGATATAACCAACTCATGGTGAAATATGTGGATAGACACAAGACTGCCTTCACCATGAAATGAAGTACCTTTGCTTATAGGAGAATGGCTTTTGGGTTAATCAATGCGGGAGAAACCTTCTAGAGGACCATGGAAATTTCCTTCAAGGATATCATCGGTAAGTGTATCATTATCTATATAGATGATTTAATGGTTTTCTCCAAGAAACAAAGTGATCATTTTGCAGATTTGTGCAAAGTATTCCAAAGTTGTAGAGAATTTAGTATTTCACCTAACCCTAAGAAGTGCATTTTTGGAGTAGCTGAGGGGAAGTTGCTAGGGAATTTTATCTCAGAAGAAGGAATATTCATTGATCCAAAACAAATAGAAGCTATATTGAAAATCCAACTACCAACCAGTAAAAATGAGATGAAATCCTTCTTTGGGAAAATTAACTTTGTTAGAAAGTTCATTACTGGGTTTGTAGAAATTGTTAAACCTCTCAATACTATGTTGAAGTAGGATGTAAAGGTTGAATGGAGTGCTGAAGAAAAAGAGGATTTTACAAAAATTAAGAGGGAAATAGTTGATGCCCCAATATTGGTAATTCTAGATTATACCAATCCTTTCTATATATACTCATTTGCATCTGATCATTCTTGTGCTGATATGTTAACTCATAAATATGATCAAGGAAGGGAGCACCCTATAGCCTTTATGAGTGATTCATTGAAAGATATTGAATTGAGGTACCCTAATGTGGAGAAACAAGCTTATTCTTTGGTTAGAGGTGTAAAGAAATTCAGACACTATATCTTGAGAAATAAGGTTTTTGCAATAGTGCCAGATCATGTAGTCAAGCTCCTCCTAATGCAAAGTGAATTGGGGGAATGAAGGGAAAAATGGGTTACCATGCTATAGGAGTACAACACTGAAATACAACCCATGAAACTTGTGAGACCTCAGGCAAGTATTGACTAAGACTATGGTTGAAATGGGTCCTAATCTCACAACCTAACAATATCACCTTTAAGATATCTCTCCGGATGAATGGTATAACAATATTATTTATTATTTGTTTAATTGAAAGTGTCTTGATCATCTCCATATGGTTCAGTGGAGGGTTTTTCATTTGAAGAATGACAACTATACGTTGAAAGGGGCTATTCTATATAAGAAGAACCATGAAGACATTTACCTTCACTGTCTTGGAAAAGAAGAAGTTGCATGGGTGATGACAAAATTTCATGAAAATTATGGCATAGACCATAGTTTTGGACCAACTACTACAAATCAGATCTTGAGGGTAGGATATTATTGGCCCACTTTTTTTAAGGATGCACACAACCACGTAAGAACCTACCATGTATGTCAAACTACAACAAGTAAGGAGAAGTACTCAACTCTTCCACTTCAACTAGTAATTGAGGTAAACCCATTCGTACAATGGGGATTGGACTTTGATGGTCCAATTAACCCACCATCCTTTGGAGGCCATAGGTGCATTCTTACAGTAACTGATTATTTTACTAGGAGGACTGAAGCTCTTGCTTGTAAGCAGTTTACTTCTAAAGTAGTGATCAGTTTTTTGGAATCATGTATTATCAATCATTTTGGTTGTCCTAATGCTTTAGTCTGTGATAATGGTCCCACATTCACTTTGATAATATTTTTTGGATGGGATTTTGATCATGGTATTATCATTAAGTTTGCTTCTAACTATTACCCACAAGGAAATGGTTTGGTTGAGTCCACAAACAAGAATCATTTGACAATCATTTGTAAGTTCTTAGAGAGAAATCCCAAAGATTGGCATACCAAACTCAAATTTTCTCTTTGGGCAGACCGCACTAGGCACAAATCCTCTTTAGAGAACTCTCCTTACCACCTTGTGTATGGACTTGAGCTAGTATTCCCAATCTAGTTGAAAATCCCCACCTTGAAATTCATTAATGATTATTATGATGAAGGGAATAGACATGAGGCCCATTTGGTTGAACTTCAGCAACTTCAAGAGAAGAGAGATGAAGCATTAGAGAAATTTACTAAGCATTAAGGCATCGTTAAGAGATGGTTTGATAGAAATTCTAGGGTGAAAGCATTCAAAATCTCTGATCTAGTCTTATATTGGGATAAGGTGCACGTCAGAAGAGGGGAACATGGAAAATTTGACAAGCTTTGGCTTGGCCCCTTCCAGATCTTAGAGATATTGGGAGATAATGGTTTTTGTTTAAAGAATCTCACTGTGGAGGATGTACCATTGCCTATCAAGGGGTAGTATTTGAAGCATTACTTCCCAGCTTGAGCTATTTACAACTCTTCCTTGTACATAGTTAGTTTAGGGCTTTTTCTTCTTTTGATTTGCTCTTTGCTTTGTTTTTTTTTCTACTTTGATTACTTTTTTTGGGGGGGTTTTGGTTAGTTTAGGTTTGATTTAGTCTAATTTTTCATTTGGTTTTTCTTTTCTTTTGGGTCTTGGGTCCCCCTATTCTCTTCTAGGAGTGTTTTATTTGCATAAAAATCATTATATTATTAGGGACTATTTTAGGTATTTCTTTTACAAACTCTAATCATCCTTCTAGAATAAGTTGGTGAAAATCCTTTATTTGGTGTCACATGTGATAAATGCTTGAAGTGGATAAGTCAATGGGTTAGGTTAGTTCTGGAATGTGCTTGAGTCTTATAATTACATATACGTCTTAAGAATTCTAAGGTTATTGAAGGTTCCTTGCAAAGTTTAGTCAAGTGAAAAATCCTATTTCTGCTTAAGCACTGCTGTGGTTCTCAACCCTGAGTGTGAGATTCATTACTTATAGGGTGAAAATGAAATTTAAATGATCTTAAAATAATATCAAAAAAGGAAAAGAAATGAAAATATTGAAAATAAAGATTGAATATTCACCTTATCAAGAGTATCTAAATATATCTACCAAGGCTATGGATGCCTAGCTGGCAATAGAGCTATGTTCAGGAGAGCCATAATGATAACCTTGTAAGGGCTATGGATGCCTGACTGGAAATGAGGCTTTATCTAGGTTTCTTTTGGAGTTAAGAATATTTACGTAGCTCAATTAGATTGACCTTGGTTGCCCTATGAAAACTAAGAGTGGGAAATGAACACATTTGTACACACTTGGACTCTGGCATAGGAAGGACCTCCTTGTCCATGGGATTTGAAACCCTATTTATGGTTGACCCAATGCGAGGATTGAAACTAGAGTTCTGGGTCCTTGATGCCAGTGTGTCATTGAAATGCTCTGGAGCATTTCCCTAGTAGGAGTCACCATTTGTTGTTCAATTTTCACACACATGCCCCATCAGAGGTAGAGACCCTCTTTTGTTTGTTTGGTTTTTTTTTTTTCCTTAGAATCTTGACCCTTTCCCCTTAAGGGATAGGTCCCTCGGTCTTGGTCTTGTTTCACCCAGGTACTTATAGTCATATCTACACTTAAGGTGTCTTATTGCAACATTATGATGATGTGTTCTCTCTTTGAAAGATGACCTCAATAAAAAATTCCAACTTACAGGGGAAAAATTGGCTAAGTATGAGCGGATTCAAAAATTATGAGGTAGCTCAGATTACCCGAGCATCATTTCAGCTGAAAAATCTGAGCTCCATTGTATTTTATAAGTCCAATGTCCTTTCACATACCTAAGCCTTGAAGATGTATTTTCACACATTCATTATGTGCCTTAATAAATTTGAATGCCCAAAAGGTCAAATATAAGTAATATTTGAGATGTCTTTGATGTCATTCTTGCATTGTGTTTGTTTGATTTTGAGAAGGGTTGCCTCCACCCAACATGTTGATTGAGCTACAAAGTCAGGATTGTATTTGGGTAATTACTCTAGGATTCTTGAGGGTTTCTAGTGCATTCTTAATCTCTTGTGCATCATTCCAAAGTAATCCATCACTTGATTTATGATGTTTTTGTGCATATGTTCTCTATACTTGATTTTTGGTGAATATTTGGATGAGCATTGCATAGGAAGTGTTAAATTTTTTTACTTCTACTTTCATTTTGGGTCGTTTGGGGTCTGCATTACTTCAAGCATGCATTTAAACAAATTGTAGTCAAATGCATTGATATGCATGGGGTGTTCGGGTTTTTTCAAATTCCCTTTGATTGTTCTTGTAAAGATGAAGCTTTTGATGCTTGGGTATACCCTAGGGTTATGATAGATTTAAAAGCCCTAAGTTTCCCAAACCCTAGTTTGAGATTGAGCGATCAATGATAAAATTAATGCTATTAGGGGATTTCATGCAAAATCGTTCGATGATAATGTTCGACATCAATTAATCTCAAGAAGTTAAATGACTACCATTCAACATTCTAGCACAAAAAAATTTGAACACTAAGTGAAATTGTGCATCTGAGTGAAATACTCAAAAATTTTGAGGTAGCTCAGATTTTCTAAGCCTTAATCCACTTGAAAAATCTGAACCCCTTCAGATTTTTTAGATCCTGAACTATTATAAAATATTGAATTCATGGACACTTAGAAACTTTGAGCTTAACCTTCATTTGGTGATTCTAATATGGCTTGAATTTTTTGAATCTAAGCTCTTGAGAAATACCCAAACCCTCTAAACCTCCAAGTCTTAAGTGTGTATAACAAATCAAGCCTCAATGAATGTGATTTGCAATGAGATCTCAAAGTGGTTAACACTTGTATGTGTTTGATTATGAAAAAGAACTCTAGTTTTCAATTATACCTCATGATGGTAGGTTGAAATGAGCTCAACTGGTCAAACTTCAGGGAATGTGAGCTTGCTTGGATTACTAGAGCTCTTGTCTAGCCAGGCAATCCAAGCTCCCTTAGATTTTCTGATCTTTCACCTTTAGTTTTAAATTTCAAATATTAATTGAAATCTAGTGAGCATATGGGGTTACAAGGTGTTTTGATCAATTTTGAATGATATTTATTAACACATCATTGCATAATCTGATAATGAGATCTTATTGCATTCCAATCCAAGGTTCATATTGCATTTAATGATGTCATTTTGCATATATTGGTAATCTTCTCAAATGAATGGTATAAATTGATAAGTAATGTTATTATCTACATTTGGGTGATTACTAGATTTATCTAATAGATATAGGTAGAAGTGAGCCCAAAAAAATCTAAATCAAAGGCTGCTTTAGTACAAGAAGTGGTGAGAAGAAGAGCAAAAAGAAAGAAGTATGATTTTAAGGGCATATGGCCAGAGTCCAAGATTGCTTCTGCCTGGTCAAAGATTTCAATAGAGGATGTATGGAAATGTACCAAATCAATTGGCTCCAATCCTCACTCATACTGGGTTGGATCAAGTAGCAAGGTTCCCTCTAACACAACTTTTCCCAAAGCTGGTTTTAGAATGTGTAAAACATTATGACTCTAGAACAAGGATTATAATTGGACCACAAGGAAGAGTAATGGAAAATCTCACTGAGGAGTCCATTGTAGAGGTGTTCAATATTTCCTGACATCACAAGCTCATTAAGGAAATAAATATTGGGGAAGAAATAAATTTTTATGATGAAGAATCCAAGAGGGATTTGGAAATCATGAACAACTCTTGGATATTGAATCCCAAACCACACTATTATAAGCTTCCTAGAAAATTACATAGAAGTTATTTGAAGATGGAATATCATAATATTATAACTGTCTTAGGTAGGGTAATGGGGGTAGAAGAATCTCATATATTTCATACTTGGATGTTCTACCCCATCACACAAACTATGGCTAGAAAGCATTATCATTGGGATAGAATCATAAGAAACAACTTAGATGCCCAATTAAGAAGCGTGCAAGAGACCAATAGATTCACAATGACTTCATATCTTGTCTACATGTTGGAAAGAAACACCAAGTATAAAGGTCTTAGTTGCAAGGGAACTATGGGAAAGGATAGGATATGGGACATATATCCACAACTGCAACATAAAACAACCAATTACAGAAGAGAAAATGACCATACTTAGGACCATACTAAGGATTATTCGGACAATTGTAGAGATGCATTTAAGGTCATCATGAGAATATTTTTTAGGCTAACACTCAAATTAATAAGACTCTACAAAGTGGTAGAGGTACCTGACCAAGTACAAGATGATGAGGTTAACCTAATCCAACAACATGACTATGAGCCTTACAAGAAAAAAACCTTACCTCAAATAAATGGGCTAGAGGAAGAAATAACAGATCTAGATCAAGTGACTGAACTAGTGAAGAGGTATTCAAAACAAAGGGTCAAGCATCAAGTGCAAAAGCTTAAAGTTGAGGGCACCAAATTCACTTATGATTTTACAAGAGATATGGAATCCAAATTTGAGGAGGCAAAAGCTAAAAAGGATGATACTTCTGAGCCTCATGACAAAGAAGGACATGAAGATGATAGACCTATGTCAATAAAAAGAAAAATGAGGAGCCAAACATAGGATAAATATGGTGAAAACCATCTCCAAAAACAAAGAAGGCTCCTAAGGTCAATAATTCAACTAAGGAAGGTCATATCTCACAACCAATAAGGAAGAGGAAGCTGGTTATAGAAGGGTAGAAGGCAGAAAAAGCTAGAAAAGGTGACATAACTACTAATGTTGCTTCCTTATCCAAAGTGATAGATGTAGAGAGTTTTGGGGAGAAAATATAGGTTTATGTTAGGAGGAATTCTACTAAACACAAGGCATCCTAGCTGAAAAATATGAAAATTGCAATAGAAAAAATGCAAAATGAAGAGGAACCTACTAATAATGGAGAAAAGAGAGTAGCTATAGGAAATAATTATCCTCCTCTTTGTCCTCATAATGTGAAAATTTAAGAGGAAGCAATAAATGAGGGAGGTAACATATCAAATGACCGTGAACAACCATAGGGGGAAGATGATGAAGTCTCTAATCCCAAAAGTGGAGAAAGAAGAAAGGTTTTGTAGGAGATGAGGAAATCAACCTTTGGGGTAGAAAGAAAGAACATGGAGTCTGAGGTAGTTTAGGAAAAACCATCCAATTCCCTAGAGAAGGTAGTGATTGATGAATCAAAGGACCATCCTGAGAAAGAGAAGAATATGGAAGAGGTTTCTAATAGCCCTCAGCAAGATGAGGATGAGAAAGAAGTTCCTTCCACATAATTGAATACAAAACAATCCAATGTCCCAAATTGGTTAGAGAAAAGTCTTAGCAAAAAGCCAATAATTGTTCAAGAAGAAACTCTAAGCTAGGATAAATTATTGGAACAATGGGGACAACCCAAGTAGAGGAAAAAGTTAGGACAGTTTCAAAGTTTTCAAGGGATGAGTTTAATAATAGAGTCATTCATGTAGCTATTCTTGCAAGAGATAAGTTAGAGGATGAGGTAAGACCCACCGATTATAAGGTACAAACCATTAATCTGGGTCCAACTACTAAGGAACAAGAGAAGGAAGAATTCCAAGAATCCTCTCAAGCAATATTAAGGAGTCTAGATAAAGAGACTGAAGATAAGGAGACATTGTAGAAGCAACTAAATGATTTTTACAAATATTTCCAACATCTAATGATGCCTTTGCAAACTATTAGTAGTGATAGTTTTATCCTAGAGGGATTGTTACCAAAAGAGGTAGTTTTAGAAATTGAGACTAAAGTCTTTTGTTCATAGTACTTAGGGATGGTTGTAGGATGTTAGTAGTATGGGAGATGAATCAATTGAGAAAATATTCAATTTCCATGCTAAGGCTACTGAATTTCAAGAGGACACTTCCTAGTTTGCTTCAAATTGTAATAAAGCTGATGAATCAACTGTTGGAGAGTTGAAGAAAATCTTGCAGGTGCCTAAGGATGAATTTTCCAAGATGAACATCTTTTCCTATGATGAAATTGGTAAGGTGAAGGAGTAGTAGATGTTTGTAATTATAGAAAGAAAAGAGCTCCTGTCTAAGGCCTTAAAGAAAATAATGAAGCTACATGGAAAGATGAAGGAGATATATGATAATTGTATTAGTTTTCTAGAAATAATGACAAGGAGAAGTAAGTTCAATCAAAGGAACAAGAACATCAATAGATTACAGTCATGCTGGTATGAAATGTATGCCCCTTCTAACAATGCTCCTATCACCAAAGACAATCTGGAGGATGCAACTATCTATATCTCAAAACTGGATAAGTATCATGAGTTATAGGTTCAATGGAATAAAGTGATGCCCCAACATTTGAAAGAATATAAAACTAATAAGATAAGAGTTAAATTTATTCTAGTTCTAGATCCAACAGATATGGTTGAAATATTAGAAAAGTTCAAAGAGTTTTCCATCAAATTAGAGGCCAATAAAGGAGAAAATATCCAACTAGTAGCCACCTAGGATTATGAGCTAGTCATGTGACTTTCTAGCCAGGGGGAGAACCTAGAAGTTTGCGCCAGCCAGAGGATGCTTCTAGAAGGATCTAAGCTGACCTATATTTTCTTATGATATTAAATGTAATTGAATTTTTATAAAAAACTCTCTATGGCAACCTATTTGGCCGACCTAATATTGTAAACCCTAATTTTGGGCCGACCTAATGTAATTTCTCTATAAATTGATGCTCCAACCTCATTTGAAGGGGTTATACATAGTTGGAATAGTTAGAATTGAGTAAGGAGTTAGTATTTTCTAAGATCCAACACTAGAATATTGTGGGTACATGAATTGTTGCAAATTTTAGTGATTCAATATAAGTAAAGACATTGTTCTATGGTGTTCTTTCTTGTGTTATTCACCTTGCATGGTTCTTGTTTTCTAGATCTTTGATAATTTTTTTTGAAGTTGTGGATGCTTGTTAGATTTTAGATTTAGTAATGATGTAATTGTGTTAATGATTTAAGATTTGAAGTGTTTGAGAAATCCTTGGTCCATACTTTTAGCATCTTGTTGATTGTAAGTTGTTGGGTAAAGTTAGCCTGGGCCTAAAATTTTGTATGTTGAGTTAAATTGTGGGTATTTATTCATTTCAATTATAAAATAAAGTTGATTGATGTGAGTGCTCCATGATCTGAAAATCTTTGTTTCCTTAGAATATTGCAATGTTTCTGTGAGATTGTAGGCTTAATCTACGTTAAACAGGAATTAGTTTTGAAGGATTGGTCCAGTTTAAATATTTGATTGTCTTCACAATTGGACTTAGGAATTAGTTTAGTTTTTAGAAATCTCTCTAAAACCTTTATCTTTTTTTGTTTATTTTAAAGTCTGGGTTAGTTTTAGGATTAAAAGCATCAACATATTGCAAGATTTGATGAATTTCAAGTTTATAGCATTTTTTTTGTAAGGGCCCTTGTGATTACCAACATTTTCACATCATCACTAAGTTGGTTTTGCATGATGAATACTTGACATTAGAAACCTTGTGGTTATCTCTTGAGGCTTGGTGATAGAGATTTACCTTTCAAGAGAGATAGGATATTATATTTTGTCTGAGTTGTTGTGCAAAAAACACCATCAATAGTGTTGATAGGGCGAATGGAAGAATAACAGAAAATAGGATGCAAGGAAGATAATGATTAATCCCTCTATGAATGCCACCTATTGCTAGGTTTTCACCAAACATACTTATCCAAGGCACCACCAAGGGTAGTTTTCACCATAGGATGCATTATTTGTTTGTACTATTTATTTATTTTTATTTTTTAAAGTGTTTTTTTTGTATTTTTAATGATTGTTTACCCTTTTTAGGTATTTTTCTAGGTACAATAACCTAGCTTACCTAGGTGTAGAATTGTTTCAAGTAAATGATATTGATAGCCTTTTCCAAGGGTTCTCCGTCAGGTGTTGTAAGTTGATATGCCCCAGAACCATATTTTGTAGTAACAACATATGGACCCAACCAATTTTCTTCAAACTTTCCTTTCTTTTCTTGATCTTTTTTGGGTATGGTGATTATCTTTCAAGACTAGATCCTCAATGTTGAATTGGTGGGGATGAACCTTCTTACTATAATTTCTCCTAAGATGATGCTCATATGCTTGGAGATGATTATAAGCCTTGATGCATTTTTCATCTAGGAGTTCAAGTTGACTTAATTATGTGACTCAAGCATCTTTTTCACTAATTAAATTATTTAGAGAGATACAAAGTAATGGGATCTCAACTTCAATTGGAAAGCTATCATTGGTGCCATAAATAAGGGAATATGAGGTAGCATCAGTGAGGGTGTGGATGGTTGTGAGATATGCCAAAAGAGTAGGATTAAGATGGAGGTGCGAATCTTGACTAGTGTTATTTACAATTTTTTTGAGGATTTTAATAAGGGTTTTGTTGGTTCCTTCTGCTTGGCCATTACCTTGAGGGTAATAGGGAGTTGAAAAATGATGTTGGATATGGTAATGTTTCACAAAGGTGGTTCATATGCTAGTTTTTGAAGGGCTTTCCATTATTGATGATGATGGTGGAGGGAATACCATATT
Organism: Sequoia sempervirens; assembly: GCA_007258455.2. Classification (NCBI taxonomy): domain Eukaryota; kingdom Viridiplantae; phylum Streptophyta; class Pinopsida; order Cupressales; family Cupressaceae; genus Sequoia; species Sequoia sempervirens. The sequence goes on from VDFB02281492.1 coordinate 673,357,911, forward strand.
TGCAAAGGATATGGTAGAGGATGAATTTAGAAATCTGAATATGAGGGATTTGAGAGAGGGGAATTGCTTCTACCCACTTAGTGAAGTATTTAGTGGTGGTGATTATGAAGGTGTGACCATCAGATGAGGGAAGGTAAATCTTTCTGATTAAGTAGAACCCCCATTGTGAAAAAGGCCACAATGTAATGATGGGATGCAAATATTATGTAGGAGCATGGATTAGATCTGCATGTTGTTGACATAGTACACATTTCTTCACAAAATCACAAGCATCATGGTCCATAGTGGGCTAGTAATATCAAGCTCTAATAATTTTCTTCGCTAAGGCCATCCCATCAGAATGAGACTTGCAGAAACCAATATGCACTTTGTTTAATTCAACATGTGATTCCAATTGATCTAGACACTAAAGGAGGATGCCATCATACCCTCTAAAATAAAGTGTATTTCCCATGATTATGTACCAGGATGTGCATTGGATGAGTAATTTGCATTGGTTATGAGTAGGATTAGATGGTAGGATGTTGTGATGTAAATAAGCATAGATTTCATGATACCAAGGTGATTGGGAACCCACTATATCACACACAAATTCATTTTAGGAATATTGTATGCTGGGATTAATAATTTGTCTATATGAGAAACTCATTTTCTATTTGGTCTTTAGGCATGTCAATAAGAGAGCCAATTTTAGCCATGGTGTCAACTACCTTGTTCTACAATTTAGGAATCTACTCAAATTGGATATGGGTGAAATAATTCTTGAAGCCATCCACCATACGTCTATAAGGTAAAATATTATCATGCTTGGTTTCATACTCATCATTGAACTACTTGATTATTAGTTGAGAATGGCCAAATACATGAAGATGAGTGCTATTCCATTGTACTATGATTTTGACATTAGTGATTAAAGCTTCATACTCAAAAATATTGTTCGTTCATGGGAATACTAGCCTGAATGACTTTGGAATGTAGTCACCTTGTGGGGTGACAAAGAGGATACCCACACTAGCTCCATTGTGCATATATGACCCATCAAAATATAATTTCCATGTATCTGATTCTAAAATTATAAGGACCCCTTCATCAGGAAACTTTGCTAAAAATGGATATGCGTCTACCAAAGGAACATTAACTAATTGATCTGCTATCACTTTCCCTTTAATTTATTTATGGTCCATTTATTCTATGTAAAACTCACTAATTATGATAACTAACTTGTCCATGTGGCTAGTTAATGAAATTCTTGATAAAAAATATTTGAGTGGGTCAAATTTTGATATTAGCTTGATAGGATAACTAAGCATATAGTGACATAGCTTCTGTGAATTGAAAACAACTACCAAGCATGCTTTTTTTATGGGGGAATAATTAAGCTCATAGTTGACAAGTGTACGAATGATATAGTAGATTGCACATTCTTTAGAAAATTTATCATGTTGTGCTAGCAATGCCCTTAGTGCAACTGATGTGGCTAAGATATATAACAGTAGTGGCATACTTGGAATGGGAGGAATTAAAATGAGTGGGTTGGCTAGGTATTCCTTGATCTTGTCAAAACCTCACTAAGAGTTTGGATCCCATTTAAAAGTGACATCCTTATGCAAGAGGTGTGTAAATGATTGGTATTTATTAGCAAGTTGGGTGATGAAGTTCCTAATAGACTATAATTTTCCTTGTAGACTTCTTAACTATTTTAGATTGTGTGGTGGGGGAATTTCCATTATTGCCTTGACATTCATTGGGTCCAGTTCAATACCCCTTCTGAATATAATGAAGCCTTACAATTTTCCAGATGTGATGCTAAAAACACACTTCTTTGGATTCAGGCACATCTTGTATTGTTCTAACCACTCAAAGATTTGCCTCAAGATCTTAGGATGATCTTTTATTTTGGATTTCCCTAGCAGATCATTAGCATAATATTCCATTATAATATGAATGAGGTTGTGGAAGATGATGGCCATTGCACATTGATAGGTTTTTCCCACATTCTTGAGGGAAAAAGGCATGACATTGTAATAGAAAGTTCCCAAAAGGTGTTGAAGGCAGTCTTGTGCTGATCTTTAGGTGCAATTCTAATCTAATTATAGCATATCATAGCATGTCCTACTGTGAGATCTACCAACATGTCAATGTTAGTAAGCGGGAAATCATATTTTAGGAAAGCTTTATTAAAATCCCAAAAATATGTACAAATTCTAATGTTACCATTAGGTTTAGCCACAAGTACTATGTTGGTTATCCAATTAGAGTAATTAACTGGCTTGATGAATCTAGGCTCTAAAAAAATTTCCAGTTCTTTACTCACAAGTAGGGCCACTTGGGGATGTATTCTCCCAAGCTTCAATTTAATTGGTTTGCATCTGGATGAACATCAAGATGGTGCACAACCAATGTGAGATCTAATAATAGCATATCTGAATAGGACAATGTAAATTTAATGATCCCTTCCTTTAGTAGATTGACAATGATGGGATACTCTTCTTTAGCAATGACTTGGCCACATAAGTGATATTTGGATCTTCTTTTGTTCCTAGATTAACGTCTTGCATCTCCTCAATCAGAATTGAAGACCATTCAAATAAATGAGCTCTAACAAGGGGAAGATGAACACCCCCATCCTTTACTATTGTTGGGAGATTGTTGGATGTTGTGGTTGTGTTTCTGATATGTGGTTATCATTAATGTCAACACTGTTAGCCTTATTGTATTGAAGGTTGTATATGTCAAGGATATTGAGAAAATTGTTAAAGAGAAAGTCATGGGTTGACAGTGGAACAATGCAGGTCAAGAAGTTGTTTTGTTCTCTACATTGAATATTAGTTATTGTGGACTAAAGTTTTTATTTCTAAGAGTATCTAGTTCATCTATCAGAAGTTTTAGAGGTATGTGTGAAGATTTGATCGTGTTATGGATAGTTGTGTTTTGATAGTGTTTTTGTGGTCCTTGTCAGTGTTCCTAATTGAAGATTATGTAATTATGGTAATATTTGTTGTTGTTGATGCTTCTTTGTTAGTTATTGTTTCTATTGTATGCTTCTAGATCATTCTCTATCTTTTTTGTATGTCCACGTTGATTGGTGTGCTCATGATTGAAGATTTTTCTCATGTATGTTTGGGTTTTCATGTTCTTAGCCGACATGATGGTTGTAACGTGTTGTGGATCCTTGAAGATTTAAATTTGAATGTTTGGTAGGCTCGAGGATATTTTTTTAGGTCACATCATAATATTAGCAAATGGTGTTTGATTCATATTGAAAATTTATTTGTAAATTTGGGCCGACAATGTAAATATGTTTTATATTTTAGGCAGGCGAAGTTGTTGATGCAATTCCATGTTGTATATATATAAGAGTGATTGTTTGAGAGAAGTTATAGGGTGAGTGAAGTGAAGAAAATCCAAAGAAGAGAAAGTGTGTGAATATTGATCTATTCAATAGAAGAGTGTGAAGAAGTTTGAGTGAAGTGTGAAGGAGTGTTTTTGTGCTTAACTGGAATTGTAATCAAGCTTTTGTAGAAGTTATTTTCTCATTTCATACCCTATGGATCTAATCTGAATTTATTTGTATTGTTGGGTAGTGAGCCCTTCTGTATTTGAGCAGTGAGCTCTAGGAAGTGTGCCTGAATGCATGTGCATTCCCATTATTTTTCATTATACTTTTAAAAAGGTATAATATTGTGGACTAACATCCACCGTGGTTTTTCCCCTAATAGGGTTTCAACATAAAAGTATTGGTGTTCTATGTGCTTCTAATGTGTTGTTTTTTCATGGTTTATTGTTCATTCATTAGATCTAAGATTAAATTTGAAAAGTTTAAATATTTTGTTACAATTGATTTACCACCCGTTTCAGTTGTTTGTCCTTGTTTTTCCAACAATTGGTATCAGAGCAAGTACCTTTGAAGAATTTTAAAAGCTTAAGGTGATCTGAGATGGCATCATACAAGGATAGTCCTAGATTCGATGGAACAAACTACTCACTGTGGAAAGCTAGGGTGGAGTGTCATTTGAGGTGTATTGGTGAACCCTACTAGAAGATTACAAAGAATCCATATGTTATTCCTTAGAATGGTTCTTCCACTACTAATGACATTAAGGAGGCTGAGAATAACACCGGGGATATTAAGGCTTTATTGAGTGCTTTGACAGATTCATAAATGACAAATGTGTTAGGTCTAAAGAGAACTCATGAGATTTGGATGAAGCTAGAAACTTTGTATGAAGGATATGTACATGTGAAGATGGCTAAGCTATAGAGTTTGAAAGGAAAGTATGAAAATTTGAAGATGGATGAAGATAAAAATATTTCTTATTTTTATGCAGAGAGTAAATGAACAAGTGATGGGTATTAGATGTGTTTGTGGTACCTTGGAACAGGAAGAAATTGTAGGTAAAGTACTCAGATCATTTCCTCCCTCTTGCAAAGCAAAGGAAAATGCTATTGAAGAATTTAGATTAGTAACAAATATGACAAGAGATACACTGATTGGTAAACTTGTTTCCATTGAGTTGAGCAAATTTGGTGAATCTGTTCTCGAGATTGAATATACATTTAGGGATTCTGCATCCAAAAGAAACAAGCAAATATATGATCCAAGAGAGTGTTCCAGAAAGTCATTCAAGTATGAGGAATAAATGAAATAGCTTGAAGATGAAGAAAGAGAATTAGAAGAGTTGGAAGCACTAATTGTGAAGAAAGAAGGCAGAGGACAAGGAAAGTATAAAGGAATGTTGCCTATTAAATGTTTCTCTTACAATAAAATAGGTCATTTTGCATCAAGATTTCTTGAAAGAGTTCCTAGGTCTAAGCCTAAATCTATATTTCAAAATAAATGCAACTATGTCGAAGGAGTGACTGATGAAGAGTTTGATAAAGATAATGGAAATGAATATGAATGGGTGTTCCTTGCTATCAAGGAAAATGGTTTAGTGGCTACTAAATCTGACAAAGTTGAGAAAGATCTTACAACCTAAATTGAAGAAAAGGATGAGTGGGTTATTGACAATAGATGCTCACATCATATGTTTGGTGACAAAAGAAAATTTTTAAGTCTAGAGAAGTATGATAGTAGGGTTGTAAGATTCAGAGATAAGAATGCTAGTGTTATTCATGGCAAGGGATCTATTTGTCTTGGTGGTAAGCATAGCACTAATTATGTCCTTTATTTTTAAGGATTGAAGAACAACTTGTTGAGTGTTGGATAGATGGTGGACAAGGGCTATGATCTTCAGTTCAAAGGTGGGAGATGTAGGATACTTGGAAGTTCTGGAAACATAATTACTTTAGGTAAAAAGACAAAAGGTAATATTTTTCACCTGAATGCTAATAGTGAAAGTTGTTTAATTTCTAAAGTAGAGAGAAGCTAGTTATGGAATAGGAGAATGTGTCATGTGAATTTTGATAACATTGTCAAAGTAAGTTCTAGTCAAGAAGTAAGAGATCTACCTAAGCTAGTGAAGCCTGCTAACACAATTTGCAAGGAATGTCAGATGGGAAAAAAAAAAGTTTCTTTTCAGAGAAAATGACATCATTCAAATGGATTACTAGAGCTAGTACATACTAATCTATGTGGTACCTCTAGAGTCAGAAGTATTAATGGAGAAAGGTACTTTATGTTGCTTATTGATGATTACTCTTGAATGATGTGGGTTTCTTTCTTAAGAGAAAAATGTGAAGCATCAGAGAAGTTCAAAAGTTTCAAATCTATGGAAAAGAATGATAAATTTCTAAAAATAAAATTCTTAAGGTTAGATAGAGGTGGTGAGTTCACCTCTAGGGAGTTCAATTCTTTCTATGAAGAGAATGGAATCAAAAGATAGTTATCTACTCCCTGAACCCCTCAATAGAATGGAGTTGTAGAGAGGAAGACAAAAAAAATTCTAGATGCTACTAGAACAATGATGATAGAAGGAAATATGCCTCATCTATTGGAGTGAAGCTATAAGCACTGTTTTGTACACTTTAAATTGGGAAAATTTCAATGGAAATTCTAGCAAGAATCCTTTTGAAGTATCATTTGGTTATAACCCTATTGTTAAATATTTCAAGATCTTTGGAAGAAAATGCTACATCAAGAGAGAGGAGGACATAGGAAAGTTTGATGCAAGAAGTGATGAAGTAATCTTTCTAGGTTACTCTACTAAAAGCAAGGCCTACCGGTGCTATAATATAAGATTGAGAAAAATGGTTGAGAGTGCAAATGTTAGAGTTGATGAGGACTCTGCTAGATCATCTAGATACTGTGGAGATGATTCAGATGACCAAGAAGACAATAAAAATAAAGGGAAAAATGCTTAGACACATAATCAACTTCAAATTGTTTCATATGTTCTAGTTAAACACCTTCCATTTGTTTTGGTAAATCAAGGTAGTCAGGAAGTAAAGTCAAGTGAAAGTACAGAAGAAAGAACAGAAGAACCAAAGGTTCAAGAAAGTACTAAGGTTCCAAGGTATGTAAAGCTAAATCATTCTGAAATCAAATTATAGGAGACAAGAATAAGGGTGTGTAGACTAGGAGAAGGATTGCAAAAGAGTATTGCCTGATTTCCAAGATTGAGCCTAAAGATGTCAATGAAGCTTGCAATGATAAACACTAGATGGAAGCTATAAAGGAAGAAATGATGTAGATTGAAAAGAATGATACATGGATAGTTGTTCCCAGACCTAAAGACAAAAATTTGATTGGTACTAAATGGGTCTTTTAGAATAAGTTGAATGAACAAGGTGAAGTGGTCTAGAATAAAGCAAGATTGGTATGTAAAGGGTATTCACAAATGGAAGGTATTGATTTTGAAGAAACCTTTGCCCCTGTTGCCAGAATTGATGCTGTAAGACTATTTCTTTCTTATGTTTCATATAAGAACTATAAAGTCTACCAAATGGATGTGAAGTCATCTTTTCGGAATGGTGAGCTAGAAGAAGAAGTATATATTGAATAGCTAGATGGATTTCAACTGAATAATTAGGAAGACATGGTTTTCTAATTAAAGAAAGCTCTATATGGACTCAAGCAAGCTCCCAGATCCTAGTATGCTAGACTAGATAAATATTTACTAAAGCTTAGATTCAGTAAAGGTATTTCTCACAACAATTTGTATTTCAAGTTGGATCATGACAATGAGTTGATTATTGAGGTCTTTGTTGATGACATTATTTTTGGAAGAGATGATAATCTATGTATGAAGTTTATCGATGAAATGAATAGTGAATTTGAAATGAGTATGATTGGAGAGATGAAGTTATTTTTGGGGTTACAAGTTACTCAGTTAGACAATGGAATTTCTATATCTCAATCCAAATATGTGAGAGAGCTGTTGAAGAAGTTTGGCATGGATGAATCAAAGCCTATTAGTACTCACATGGTAACCATATGCAAGTTAACACAAAATGATGATTCTCCTAAGGAAAATCAAATAAGATATAGGTCAATGATTAGTGGATTTCTCTACTTAACTTAGACCAAACCATACATAATGAATTTTGTATGTATGGTTGCTAGATTTCAGGCTGATCCAAAAGAAACTCATGTGACTATTGTAAATAGAATCTTCAGATATTTGAAAGGAACAGTCAACTTTGGGCTTTGGTATCCTAAGGATGATAATCTTACTTTGAATGCATATACTGATGTCGATTGGGCGGGAGATGTAGATGACATTTAAAGTACTAGTGGTGGTGCCTTCTTCCTAGGGAAGACATTGGTGTCTTGGTTGAGTAAAAAGAAGAATTCCATTTCTCTATCTACTACTGAGGTAGAGTATATTGTTGCTGCAAATAACTATACTCAAGTGATGTGGATGAAATAGATGTTGAAAGATATCAGCGTAGTATATGATGAAACTATTGCCATATACTATGAAAAATCAAGTGCACTTAACATATTAAAGAATCTGGTGCTACACTCTAAGACTAAGCATATATCAATCAAGTTTCACTTCTTGAGGGAGAAAGTGAATGAGAAAGAAGTTAGATTGGAATATGTGCCTACCAAATAATAGATTGTAGACATTTTCACCAAGCCGTTGCCAAAGGATACTTTTTAGTATCTCATAGGGATGCTAGGGGTGATTACCCCTCCTGATATGAACTAAAAGATGCACTTACATGCATCAATCCATGTGCTTCATAGATATTTCCTGATCTGGATTGATGTTTACATGGCTACTACTCAAGGGGAGTAGTCAGATGTGCAAATATGTTGTTCAAAGCTTGTAAATGGGAAGATAATGATTATCCTTTCTAGTGATGTCAAAGGGGGAGAAGAGCAATGTGAAAATCCTTTTTGGGGAGAAAAGCAATTGAGGAGAAGATTCAAAATCTAAGGGGGAGTAAGTGTAGTTCTTTTGATGGTATTTTTCACATCATGTGTTGCCATCAATGCCAAAGTGGGAGATTGTTGGGAGATTGTTGGATGTTGTGGTTGTTTTTCTGATATGTGGTTGTCATTGATGTCAACACTATTAGCATTATTGTTTTGAAGGTTGTATATGTCGAGGATATTGAGAAAAATATTAAAGAGAAAGTCATAGGTTTCCAGTGGAACAATGTAGCTCAAGAAGGTGTTTTTTTCTATACATTGAAGATTAGTTGTTGTGGACTAAAATTTTTATTGCTAAGAGTATCTAGTTCATCTACCTAAAGTTTTAAAAGTTTGCATGAAGATTTGATCGTGTTATGGAAAATTATGTTTTGACAATGTTTCTATGGTCTCTGTCAGTGTTCCTAATTGAAGATTATGTAATTCTAGTAATCTCAGTTGTTGTGGATGATTATTTGTTATTTCTTGTTTTTTGTGGATGCTTATAGATCATTCTCTATATTTTTTGTATGTTTGCATTGATCGATGTGCTCGTGGTCAAAAAAATTTCTCATGTATGTTCGAGTTTTCATGTTCTTGGTAGACATGATGGTTGTAACATGTTGTGAATCCTTGAATATTATAATTTGAATGTTTCGCATGCTCAAGGATATTGTTTTAGGTCACATCATAATATTATCTAATGGTGTTTGATTCAAATTGAAAATTTATTTGTACATTTGGGCCGACATTGTAAATATGTTTTATATTTTTGGCCAACAAAGTTGTTGATGTAATTCCATGTTGTAGATATATAAGAGTGATATTTTGAGAGAAGTTATAGGGAGAGTGAAGTGAAGAAAAGCCAGAGAAGTGAAAGTTTGTGAATATTGATCTATTCACTCTATTGAAGAGCAGAGTGTGAAGAAGTTTGAGCGAAGTGTGAAGGAGTGTTTTTCTGCTTAACTGGAACTATACTTAAGCTTTTGTAGAAGCTATTTTCTCAGTTCATACCCTACAGATCTAATCTGAATTTTTTTATATTGTTGGGTAGTGATCCCTTTTGTATTTGAATAGTGAGCTCTAGGCACTGTGCCTGAATTCATGTGCATTCCCATTATTTTCCATTATACTTTTAACAAGGTAGAATATTGTGGACTAACATCCACCATGTTTTTCCCCCTAATACGGTTTCCACATAAAAATCTTGGTGTTCTTTGTGCTTCTAATGTGTTGATTGTTCTTGGTTTATTGTTCATTCATTAGATCTTAGATTAAGTTAAGTTTGAAAAGTTTAAATATAATAAGACAATTGATTCACCACCCCCCCTCTTAGTTGTTTGTCCTTATTTTTCCAACAAGTTCCTCATCAAGGTTTTCACTATCGGATACACCCTTTATTTTTAATTTTGACAAATCAAGAAGTGCCTCAAGGAGGTTTTCACTAGATGACTCTTTTTTTTTCTTTTTTCTTTTGGAGTTAGGGTGTTCATCTTCCCTGAATCCCATAAGATGTACATAGTTTTTCTCTAAAGGAAAAATGTCTATAGGTTCACTCCCTCATAGGTCCCAATCAATAAGGTCAGGGTGATGGAGGGAAAGGCTAATAGAAAGGACAAATTTAGAATCAAAGAGGGAAGGGAGATCTACATTATTGTACGAGAGTATGATTGTTGCTTCTTCTGGTATTTCTTATAGGAAATCATTCTTTGAATTCACATTATTCAAGGTGCTAGTGGATGATGGTAGACCCTTTTTCCTTTTTTCATAACCTAGGCCCACATGTTTAGGTCACACAGGTGTTTCAATGGGTTGTAATCTTCCACACTCTACTATACCAGGACCTCCCCCTCGATAGTTGTATTTTTCTACAAGCTTAGAAGCATGGGGATAAACCTCTAGGAAATATTCAAGTAGAGGGGGAGAAGGCTTAGGTTCCTCTCTATAGATCCATTGAATATTGTCATCATCTACCTAATCTTGGAGTGTTCCTGACATTTGAAAAGTTGTAGAACTCATGTTCTTAGAGACGGTAGTTTTGGTCTTCATTTCTTCCTTCGGTGGTAACTGAGAATGTTGGCCATAGGTTCTAGGAGATGGATGCATGGTTGCCACAATAAGAGCTATATGCATCTCATACTCTCGAGTGCCTTTATCAATGATTTGGACCTTGGTAATGGTGGAGTTAGATGTGGTGGATGGAGTGGATGATGTTGTGGATGATGAATTAGATGATGGATTGGAATATGATGCCTATGGTTCCCCGACCTCTACTCCTAGACAATATTGAGAGTGGGGGAAAGAAGCCTCTAGGGAATAACAATACTCAAAATGTTGAGGGTCTACATGGATAGTTAATTCAACCCCATTGCATGGAAATTTTAGGCACTCGTGATAGGTGGATGGAATGGCTTGCATGGCATGAATCCATAGTCATCCAAGGAGAAGGTTTTATGGAAAATATAGATCAAGGATGTGACATGTAGTGTATTGCACCAAAGGACCAACCTATATAGGAAGAAAAATAATACCATCTGATTCCCTTTTTGCATAGTCATAAGCTTTGATGGTCATGTTCTGGTTAGCTAGGTCAACATGAGTATACCCTACCTATTTTATAAACTTTAATGTACATAGATTGAGGGAAGAGCCATTATCTACCAAGACCCATTTTACCTTATGGTGGGTGGCTAGGACCTCAATGTGTATGGCATAGTTATGGGATGGATCTATTGGTGGCATATCCTTTTGGTTGAATCCCAGTTGATAGGTGGCTAATAAATGTCCTACTAAAGCTTGAAATTGAGTAGGATATATGTTGTTTGGAACATGTGTATCCTGAAGATACCTTTTAACAATTTCTTGGTGGATTAGGGAAGACCTAAGCAAATCCAAAATGGATATTTGGGAAGGAGTCTTACCTAGATGATCAATGATGTTGTATTGTAAGCTTACAATAGTTGGTTGAGATGAAGTGGAAGGCCTAGGAATTGATATGTGGGTACAACGTATAGTAAAAAAACATTGAGGGTATTTTCCTTTGATGAAAATCATAGATATTCATGGCTCTCCTTCATTGATACATGTAATAAGGGTCTCATAATTATATGGCACAACTTTATAACTAATATTGTTAGTGTTGTTATTCTTCTATTATTGCTAGGCCCAACGCTTGTATTTGAGGTACTAGGACCTTGATTGTGCTTAGGGAAGGAATTTTAATATATTTGTAATTAAGCATTGGATGATGTAGCCTAATTTGCATCCACCACAATATCATCTTGATCTATAACATCTTGGATATAACCCTTAAGCCCTTGACATTTTTAGTGGAGTGACCTTTGATCTTTTGATAATCACAATACTCATTCTCTCTGTACCAAGTGGGTTTGGGATTTGACTCATCAAAAGGATTTGTCATTGGATTACTAACCACATAATTCGCTTGAAGCAGCCTCTTGAAAACAATAGCTAAAGGTTCTCCCAAAGGAGTGAACATACACTTATTATTCTCTTGATTGTATTGATTTGAGTGTGGGGGAGTACGGGGTGCACCATGTGGCACATTTATGACGTTGGAAACCAATTGTGGATTAGGGACATATTGAAATCTTTGTGAAGTGTTGGCTACTTAGATGTGTTTAATGTCAGTGAAACCATGATTGAAAACATTTATGTTCTTATTCCAGTAGTGAGATTTGTCTCTAGAATGTTTATCTTTATCTTGGTTAAATATTTTGATTTAGACTTTAGTAATAAGGGATCTCTTGATGGTAGTACCCTTCTAAATGACTTTTGAAAAAATTGGTAATGCATTAGAGGCATAGGTTATGGGCCAGTTCAGGGTGGGCATTTGCAACAAAGATGGTTAGCAAATATTTCTCGTGAAGATTGGATTTAAGTTGACTAGCCAAGGCTCGCCACCTTTTTAGGTAGCTTTCAAATGTTTCTCCCTCATGTTGCTTATCTTTCAAGAGATCCAAAGTATTAGTGTCCTCCAGATTGAAGGAGAAGTGTGGATTTATTTTTTGACAAATCAGCAAAGGAAGAAATTGACCCCTTTGGAAGACCCATGAACCAGTCTAGAGCTTTCCCCATTAGGCTTCTAGGGAAAAAATAGATGAGATAATTGTCATTATGTAGTACTTCTTGAAAATGCATGTAAAATTCTTGCAAGTGGTTTCTTGGTTGGCTCCTTCCTTTATATTTATCAAATTTTGTAATTTCAAAGTGCTTAGGGAAGGGGGCCGGTGAGATGTAGGGATCAAACAGGTAGGGAAAATTTTCCTCAAATTTGAAGGACTTCCAAGATATCCCTACTTGCAAAATATTTGAGGGTGTATTTCATATCTTCCCACTCCTTATCAATTGGTATTGAGGAAGGACTTACTAGATTGGACTGATCATATGGGATATATTGTTGATGTGATGGTAGTAGAGGTGGAATGGACTGATCATATGATGGTGAAGGTGGATATGATGGGACTTGTTGGTATTGGTTAGGTTACATCCATTGACGATTGGCATAGGTTTGTTGGTACGATGGCAGGGCTTGGTAGTAAGATGAAGAGGAACATTGTTGATATGATGGTGGATGCTAGGAGTAAAATGGATTGAATTGGTAGTTGTATGTAGCTTGTTGTTGGGAAGAATATGGAGGTGGATGTGGATTGGATTGTTGATAGTAGGTGTTTTGTTGTGATTGCTAGGGATTATCGTATGACGGTGGTTGGTGGGATTGTTGTAGGTTATAGTAATAATAATTGGTATTGGGATTGGATGTAGTGGTTTGTTGATAATAAGTTATTTAAGGCTGGTAGAGGTATTGGGAAGTAGGGTTTCCTAGAATTTATTGAGAGGATTTTTGTGATTGCGATAAAATTTGAGTATGAAGTGGAGGATGTAAAGGGATCTATGCATGATGAAGAGGTTGAGATGGGATTTGGGATTGCTAAGGTGGTGGTTGATAACATGGGATTTGATATTTTGAGGTGGTGGTTGATAAGATGGTTTTTTGAGGGGGCTATGATGGATTAGCATGGGATTGGTGTGGGGTAGTGGTGGATTACTCTAATTTTTATGCAGGGGTGGTTGTTGATATTTTGGTAGGATTTGAGCATGATGTGGGGGCTATGAAGCAATTTGAGTATGCTACAGAGGTGGTTATGGGGGTTGTTGTGGTGATTTTTGAGGAGGTAGTTGTGATGATGGCTATTGTGGGTTACCTTGAGGTTGATATAAGAGTAGCAAGTTGCACTAAGGCAACTGTTGAGATGTGAATGGAGGTGGGGGTAAATTTGAGGTGTGTGCATTTCCAGCCTAAGGCATGAGAGAGGGGGAGTAGAAAAAGGGTTATACACATTGCCCTCAACATTCCTAGGCGACTGACCTAATTGGTTTGGTGGAGGAGGTGGTGTGAATGGTATGGGGATAGAACCTTGCAGAATGTTCATGCCTTGCAGATTAAGGGGATCAGGGGGTATGTGCAAGATCATGATGGGCCAAAAAGTGGTAATATGATGGGTATGTGGCTGACATCTTCTTTTTACCCAAAATTGATGAAACAAAAAGGGGTTTTAAAGGACATTCTCATCTTTCCACCAAGATAAATTATGCTTTAATTTGAATTTTATAAATAATTATTATTAATTTTCTATTTGAATTATGACTAAAGTCCTAATTGATAGGATGATTGAAAAAAATATTTAGCTTTCAAACAATATCACATTTTTTGAATCCAAAAAATGTGTCACATTCTATGCTTTGTATACTATAGGATTAAAAACTAAAATTGAATTTCATGAATTTTTGACCAAGTTAAGGTGGTCAAACATATGATTTTTTTATATTTTTTAAAATTTGTAATAAAATTTCATAATTAATTACTTGGAAAAAAATTACAAAAAAATATGCATCACATCGGGACATGAGTCTTCTACTTATATATAAAATATTATAAAAATAATTATCATTTTATTGTGGTTAGGGTGGTCAGACAAACACCTACCTCTTATTTTTTCCCTAAAATTTAAGTTTTACTACATTGAAATTGAAAATTTTCACCAAATAGATTTAAAAAAAAAAAAAAAACCTAGTAGTTTAGAAACTACATTCAACTTGCTATAGATTCTATTCTTACATATTTTTGAAATAATATAGATAATTTATTCAAATTTTTAGGTCAAGTTTGCTAACTTTAATTTTTTGAATTTTTCAGCACTTAAGGGCCTATTATTTCAATGATGATCCTGCACATACTCCAGGGCCTTGAGGATTGTTTGGATTTCAATTAATGATAAAGGCCTAAGGATTGTTAGGATTAGGCCCTTAGGGATTTTTAGGATTAGGCACTACATGCATGATTGAAATATGAATGGGAGGGGTTGGAACCTGATAATGGAAATCATTTACAAATCCAAGTTGATACCATGTATCCCGTGGAGTAACTTGAGAAACTTGTGGTACCAAAAAACTTGGATTAGCCTAAGAACTTCAAAAATTTTGTGATTGAGGTGGTGTGATGTTGACATACTGTGACATATCAAAACTAGGAGGTGGCTTAGTACCCTTGATAAGCAATTGTGCAAGGATTTTGTCTCCTCACTTAGCAAGAAGATGATCAATCATTTGAAAGTTAGTGGGATCACTAAGACACTCATCAACAGTAAGATCAGGTTGGTTAACCATGCTTTCCTCTAGGGAAAATTGTATGGGGGTTTTTGTGCTAGATTGTGAAACACCACTGTTGGTGGGGGATTTAGAGGATATTGAGGCTGACCACCTTGGGATTTTTTTTGTTCCATGAGTTTCTTTTCCTGTGATCAAGTAATGGGCATGAAAATGCAAAGGAGCAAAAAACTAAGATGACACTAAGTTTTAAGATGCACCTAAGTGGTGTCCTAAATGATGACTTAAATAATTGAAAGGATGATAGATTGATTGATTTGGATGATTGCTAGGATAATTATGGATTAATGATTGGATTTTATTGATCAATTAGATAGGATGATTGATTGGATAGGATCAATAGGATTGAATTTGAACCTAGTTTAGGAGTGATACTACATGATGTAGGATGATAATGATTGGATCAAATGATGAGGATAATCATTATGGTGTAGAATCTACCCTAAAATGGAACTAGATTATTTAGGCCATGAAATATTACTAGCTCAAGATGGACGAAAATCCTAAGTGTGAAGGATAATGATTAGGGTCAGTTACCTAACCTAATTGGATAAAAGAGCCCCAAAATGATGTATAAGGGACTTAGATTGACAAATTGATGATGGAAATGTAGTCTAAAGATGTTCTAGGATGCAACTATGTGATTTGATTATAGATCCAATGAATTTTGAAAAATGAAAATGGACTAAAATGACTATTATAGTTGGATGGATAATGATAAAAAAAATTGATCACAGAAATGGACTTGAGAAACAACAAGATTTTAGTGGTTAAGAGGCTTCAACCTTGATTTTTTTGTATGGGACATGGATATGCCACTATGAGTAATGGATTCACCCTTCTAGGTAATGGGATTTCCTATCTAAAGGATCATAGGATCACATCTATGTGACATAGGATCACCTCTCCTATTCAGAGGTTTTCCTATATCTTGGACTATATAGATGGGTCTGACAAGATCACCAAAACAATATCAGGATTGCCTAAGCCTTGACATGTATGGAAAAAATGCATAAATTCCTATGGGGATGATGGGATCACCTATTTCTTAAGGTGTACAGAAAAACATGGTATGGACTGGACACAGGATTTCCCCTATGGAAAAAATGTTCTCCTATTCTAGGGGATGTATGGATGGGGGATGGTACAAACTTGAAACAAGATTCCCCCTATAGAAGACAGGTTCACCCATTCCACGTGATGTGTGGATGGAAAATTGGGATTCCTGAACACAAAATTTCCTATAAGGATGATGGGATCACATATTCAAAGAAAGGAAAACACAGGGCCACCTATCTAGGAGACCCACAAGAAAAATCACCCTTGACAAGAGTGAGTGCACCAAAAGGATGACTTGACTAGACTAAGACATAGATTCACCCCTTTCATGGTAGGATCTTTTCTCTATAATGTAAGCTCACCCCTGTGAGAAAAAAACTCACCACTGAGGGTAGGGGAAAACTATGGAAAAGGAATCAAAACATAGTAAGCAAGAAGCAATGGGATAGACTGACTCAAACTAATGACAAGAACTGGTATATCATGAGAAAACACTCGAGGTAGCATAAGCCTAAAATCAGTAGTAAAGGTTCACTAACTCAAAATAGGCCCACCACATTGAATGGATACCCCAAGGTTAATACACTGGGATATTGGGGTGGTTCTTTCAGTCACCCTTTCTCACAAAAGGTAGATAGTTAGAGATCCAATGGAATAGGGTCATCAATAGACACCATGGGCTCACCTTCTCTCTCTCCTCAAGAACTATCATAGTTTACCATGAGAATTTCTACCTCAATCTAAGGGAGTATGTGGTGAGTAACTTTAGGGTACGATCCACATCCCCTACACTTCACCAAGCCACAATTGAACACAGGTCTCTATCTAAGCTATACAGGCTCTCTTGTGAGTCCTTAAAATACTAGGAGGGTACATGAGGCACAACTATCAACACCATCCCATTACAAGAATGGATCAAGAGCCCTAATGAGGTACTAGAAACTTGAACCAACCCTACACATCTTATCTAGGTATCACCATAGCTTTGACACTTCACTAGAAATAACGTGACTAGATTAGGGTACAAATTTAACTCTCCCCCCTTTATATACCCCACCGATAACATGTGGTTGAGATCATCCCTCGAGTGATGAAATCCTAGGTAGGTCTCCTATAGCAAAGGAAGTACTAGACATTTTTCCTGGTCCCTAGGCTTGCACATAGCACAAGGAGAGAGCATATGTGTTCTAGTATTCCTAGGTAGACTCAACTAGACTAGAATGAGTTGCAATTTTTGGTCACCTAGGATCACCATACAGTGTAAGGGGAGAGTATACATGAACAAAATGATCCCAAACAAAAAAAATAGGTTAATTGACCCTTTAATTAAGTCTACGTGTTCCTAGATTAGTATGAAAATAACACACACAAAATATAATCTAGGGGTCTTTGACCTATCATCTTGTAAAAACTATGTAAGTAGATTCACCTCTAATCTTCGATAAACATGGGATAACCTCCAAAAATCATAGTGAAATCCCAAAATCACAGAGAAACAAGTGAGAAGATTAGTACCCAAATCAGAAATTAAATGAAGGCTCAAATAAAAAAAGTAAACTCTAGATTACCTCAAATTCACCCCTACGTTGAGCAAATTCACCTTTCTCTGATCTAATGATCACCCTTTTAGGAAATTGACATGAATGTAATTTCCTATCAAGTGAAGAGGTGGGAATGTATTCACCTCTGAGGTCAAAGCAAGATCGCCACTTCTTCCAGTAGGTTCACCCATCCAAGTCACCCAAGCACATGCACCTTTGAAAGTTTTGATATGGATTAGGAGCAACAAATTCATCTTTGAGGGAGAGGTGCATGCATGTTCACCTATGTTGAATACAAGTTCACCCCTATGTCTAAGATCCAATCCTACAAAACTTTAAACAACAAGAAAAATGAAAGTACACCCATGACGTGGATCCCACTGAGCATGCTAGAAATGTGTACAAGTGAAATTCCCTATTCTAAGAATGCAAAATGAAATAAAATGCAAAATAAAGGATCACCACAACACCTCAAGCTTGTCCTATGTTAAATTCAAACAAAATGCAAGAAAGTGATAAATTTTACCTTTCTTGAATTGTTCATTTGGTTGTCCCTTTTTATGGATGATTTTTGTGCTCCATGCTTGGAAAAATGGCTCAAATCCTAGTGCAAAATGAAGCTAAGATGATGGAGATTGCAATGGTAGATGTGGGTATTTGATTAGATGCAAGATGGTGGCCCTAAAGTGCTACAAAAATGGAGGTATGCTTGTATGTTTGTGAGTGCATGAAATTGGTTAAGTGTTGGCTTGGTTGAATGGGTATGTGTAGGATCATCATAGAAAAAATAGCCCCTTAAGTGGCAAAAAAATCAAAGTTAGGCAACTTGACATAAAATTTTGAATAAGTTATCTATATTATTTCAAAAATATGTAAGAATAGAATCTATAGCAAATTGAATATGGTTTCTAAATTGCTAGTTTTTTTTTTTTAAAAGAAATCTATTTGGTGAAAATTTGAAATTTCAATGCAGTAGTACTTAAATTTCAAGGAAAAATTAAGAAGTGTCTGTCTGACCAACCTAACCACAATAAAATGATAATATTTTTTTACAATATTTTAGGTATAACTAGAGGATTCATGTCTGAATGTGATGCATATTTTTTTGAATTTTTTTTCCAAGTAATATTTAATTAATTATGATTTTTTTATTACAACTTTTAAAAAATATAAGAAGAATGAAGGTACAAATAGAGGAATTGGACAAATAGAGAGATACCATCAAACATTAAATCATGGGGGAACATGATACGCACATGCACACTCAAAAGAAAAGGAAATAGAAGACTAGTAAGGAAAATGTAAGTCAGCCATCAAGCAAGCCACTTGCCTCTGAATCATGTTCAGGATATGTCGAGAGTGGTTGACTATCCAAAGGGACTAGTGCAAGTGCCAAACTAGGGGAAGTACGAGGTTCTACACTTGTTGTAGGATATTTTTCATTTAAGCTCATTGAAGAGGAAAATAATGTATTCAGATCATTATGCACCTCTTCATCTATTTTAGATATCCCATCATCATCATCTAGATTAATCATGTGAGGAGGAAAGATGGTAATTTCCAATGAAGGCTATATATCAGGAGACTTGTTTGTTATATTGGATCATTTTGTTTTGATTGGGGAGGAGGGTCATTAGGAAATGTTGTTGTGAAATGTGGATGTTGATTTTCTTTGTTTTCTTTAGTTTGTAGTTGACAAGAAATGAAATGGCATTGATGCATATGCTCCCTAGCACCTCATTTTCTTTTGATTCTATTTTGAAGTTGTGTGAGTATAAGAGTAGTTTGATCCACCATAGGCTCCTTGTCTTCACTAAGGGGAGGAATAGAAGAAACCATGGGAGGTGGGTCAATCACTTCCTCTTTTACTTTATAGACTTGATTTATGTGAGGGGGCATGATGGGGTTGGTTTCATTATCTCTTGGACATTTAGATGAGGAAGGTGAAGTGTTTATTTTTGGATGATCTAGAGTTGTTGGTTCAATTTTAGGTTAAAGAATTGTCTCATATAGGATATGAGTGTCAAAGGTGGACGGGAGTTGGTTATGGAGGGACAATTCGACAATTTTCTTTGCTTTAAACTTTTGATAGGCAATAAAAAAGAAATCTTTGCGAGGTGTTATCGATTCCATGGGATTTTCCCAAAAGGCTTCTAAGGAGAAGTTTCCTCTAGAAGAAAAAGGGTTAAAGCCACTATGGTGAATAGTGAATATACCATTGTCATGCAAAAACTTTAAACATTTTGTATGACTGAAGGAACAACTTTCATTGAGTGAAGCCACGGATGGCCTAGCTGCAAACAAAATTGATCTAGTTATGGGATGATGGAGAATGTTGCATCCATTGTCTTAGGTCCTATTTTTAATGGAAGGATGATCGATCCTATTGAAGGGAACACCCAACCATTGTGTGTTTTGATTTGTGCTCTTGGTTTGTCAGAATTATCTTGATAAAGATCATGTAATACCAAAAATTTCTCAGTGATCAAATTATTGCCACAACCCAGATCTATGAGTATCCCATTAGTGGGCTTAGCATAAATACTGTTAGCTATGTAAAGAGGACCATTGAGAAGATTCAAAAGAATATCCTTAGAAGAGAACATAATATCAAGAGATTTCTTAGGTTGGGCCTTACAAGAGATAATGTTTCACTCATACCAGATCATCCATAGGATTAATAGAAGTGGCATGTGGAATAGGATCAGGATGTTCAATAGCTATATGAACATTCATCACATCATTATTTTGAGTTTCACTAGCTTTGATTAATGACATAGTATGTTTGGGCATCAGATTGGTAAAAAAATACAAATTCTGAGTGGGTGGGGCAACAAACAAATTTCCTTTAACATTAATATTGGAAACAGATAGATGAATAAAATCAATGAGGTCTTGCACTATGTGTTTAAGACACTTTCACTATTCTATGTTATGTCTATTTTGTCTATGATAATGGAAATAAGTGTTGGGTTGAAAGGTTGGAGGCAAAGGTTTAGTTGGATCCAATGGTTTAACAATATGTAAAGTAATCACCTATTACTAGAATAGTTGGGTCATGGTGTTATGAAGAGTGTTTGGTATAGGTGTAAACTATCTCTTTGGATTTCCATAAGTAAAAGGTATTGCAGCTTTAATAGGTGTTACTTGGTTGTTGAGGATAGGGGTTGAATTGTAAAAATCCTTTGTTTGGGTTTTGAAATGGTTGTGAGTTATTTGAAGTGCTAGGTTAATATTTTTTAGTTTTGTTAGTAGTGGACTTGCATCATGACTACTAACTGATTTGTGATAGTCACAAAGGGATGTACATAAATGGATGAAAGAGGGAAATTTCATCATGGTAATTTTATCTTGGATATGACTTTGTAAATTTTCAATAAACATCTTTTGGAGATGTGGATCAGGAACCTTGACATTGATTTGGGAATATAGTGTCTGATAACATGAGATGAAATCAATTACTTTTTCATCTATATTTTATTTACATCTCATTAGATCAACTAATGTTGTTTTAGGAGTCATGTGCACTTGAAAATGATTTATAAATGTATCAACTAGTTCATTGAATGAATGAATTGAATTGTTTGGTAAGGATGAAAACCATTCCAAGGAAGTTTCCTTTAAGGTCCTAGGAAACATTTTGGCCAACACTTTATCATCAAGAACAAAGTCACTATATAAGGTTGTGTAAGCATTAACATGATTAGTAGGATCACCCTTCCCTTCATACTTCTCAAATCTAGGTATCTCAATTCCTTGTGGCATCGGTGTTATTAATATTTCCAAAGCTAGTGAGTTGATATAGACATAATAGGTGGGTGGAGAATTTTGAATTTGACTTATGGTGGACTTTTGATGTTGCATGGAGGAGATAGTTTGGAAAAGTTATGTGATGCGAGGGTCAATGTAAGTGGCATGAGGTGAAAGAGATAGTGGTGATGGATTGTATGTAGTGGTAGTGCAAGTGAATGGAATGCTAATAGATGGTATGGTGGAAGAGTAGAAAGCATTCAATGCCACAAAATAATTAGGAATGCTAGTGGGAATAGTCAAGGAAGGAATCACATTGCTAACCTATTCCATTGTGGTTGTGACTTGGGGAGTGGTATAGGTAGGTATGAATGCTACAATTGAAGGAGGGAAAATGTGAGGTCCTTTGTGACAAACCCTAGTGTTTGTTGGTTGAGATGTACTAGAGGTAGAAGGAAGGTGTTTATAGTATATCTCAACAATTTATTTCATAATGTCTAAGCATTCGTTACATTCAAGCAAATGATGGATGTTGTCTATAATAGGAATTGTAGTAGTTGAAATGTTTTCAAGACACATGTTTTGTTGTATATGTGCTATGTCCTCATGAATGTTAATGATTTTTTCTTGCAGAAAATGATCGTTTTGTGGGTCAACTTGCATGTTAGGGTATGTGTAGGATCATGATGGGCCAAAAAGTGGTAATATGATGGGTATGTAGCTCACAACTTTTCTTTTACCCAAAATTGATGAAACAAAAAGGATTTTTTAGAGGAGATTCTAAGCTTTCCACCAATATAAATTATGCTTTACTTTGTATTTAATAAGTAATTATTATTCATTTTCTATTCAAACTATGACTAAAGTGTTGATTGATAGGCTGATTGCAAAACATCCATAACTTTCAAACAATATTACATTTTTGAAATCCAAAATATACGACACATTCTATGTTTCACATACTATAGGATTAAAAAAAGAAAAATTGAATTTCATGAAGTTTTGACCAAGTTAAGGTGGTCAGACATATGAGGTTTTTATATTTTTAAAAATTTGTAATAAAAAATTCATAATTAATTATTAACTTGGAAAAAATTATGAAAAAATATGCATCACATCGGAACATGAGTCCTCTACTTATATCTAAAATATTATAAAAAAATATTATCATTTTATTGTGGTTAGGGTGGTCAGACAAACACCTACTTCTTATTTTTTCCTTGAAATTTAAGTACTACTACATTGAAATTTCAAATTTTCACCAAATAGATTTCTTTTTTAAACAAACCTAGTAGTTTAGAAACTACATTCAATTTTCTACAGATTCTATTCATACATATTTTTGAAATAATGTAAATAAATTATTCAAATTTTTATGTCAAGTTGCCTAACTCTATTTTTTCTAAATTTTTTACCACTTAAGGGCTTGTTTTTTCAATGATGATCCTACACATACTTGTTACTAGAAGGAAAAGTATTGCTAAAGGTGGGATCCATGTTGAATGCAATATTTTCAACACTAGGAGTAGTAGCTCAAGACAACCCAAGGTCCACAAGGAGTGTGTTATCGCAGGATTCCATGAGTCATGAACTTCTTCTCACTAAAGTATTATCAATAGGGCACCAAACACTCATACAAGGGCTACTAAAGGCTGGGTGAATGCAAATGAAATGTAAACTAGGAGTACTAAAATAATAATAATTTTGGATAACAAAATTCTTCATGTAGTTCAAAACTATAATTTCTTTTCTTGAGAAGGATTTATTGGAGGGTTTTTTTGCAAATAAGATAGTGCTTTGAAAAAATTTCAGTGCCATTAGACTAGCTTTATCGTTTAACAATGATAATATTTTGCTGCATGCCTTAAGGAAACACTAGAGGCATACTTGTTCTATGATGGAATTGGAAATGAAGGAGAAATATTATACCCTAGCTTATCTCCATGCATTTTCCCTGCCTCCTCCAAATAGTGGCGTTCTTCTGGACCTTTAGCTTGGAGTCAATCCACCAATTTGAGGACAAAATCACATTCAAATTGCTCCAAATCGAGTGTATAGTAGACCTCGGGTGAATACATCTTTGGTGGTTACCTCGTGACCAATTTCTTACTCCAACCTAAAAAAAGCCCCTTTTCAAAGTAGAAGAATTTTTGAGAGGGGTCTTCAATTAGCAGAGGGATTAGAAGGGCAGGATGAAAATTTAGTTAATGGGGGGTCATTGAAAAGGTGAAAATATATTTAGTGTGTTTTTTCTAGTTTTGTTGGGGCTTTGAATTTGTAATCAGTGGGTTATGGCCACATTTGATGGGTATTCTTTTTTGAAAAAAATTCTTATAGTGGCATAGTATAAGTTTGGGGAAGGTGTTTTGGGTTCTTAGTGCTGAATTTTCTGTTATCAACATGCTTTATAGTCTTCAAAATTGTACAAAATCGAACAAACTTCTAGTTTTAATTTTGGGCTATAACTGGATGTTTTCTTATTGGTTCTTTCATACTAGTATACCCTTTGAACCAGTTTTTGTAATTATCTATTTTTATAATATAATATTATAAATGGCTCGCCAGTTTTCACTGAAAATAATAATCATAATAATAGAAATTTTGGAAACTCTAATAGAGATGTAATAATAGAAAACAAAAATGCATAAAATGCCTAGAAAATGCCAGAAAATGCAATGCAAAATGTGCAATTGGACTAATTCTCCTAGGGTGGAAAATGAGTCTAGGGATTTATTTTTTTGAGTTTTTTTAGAAATTTTAAATGCAATTTGATGTTTTTTAGGTTGTGTTATTCAGAATTATGATGCAGATGCATAATTTCAATGTTTTTAAATGATTTGAAATGCAAAAATGAAAGCTATATGATGTTTTCACTAATGCAATTTTGAAAACCCTATGATGAAAAACAATGTAAAACCTAATCCAATGTTGATGCAATCTACCCCTAGGAAGAAAATGCACTTGAAATTCTAAGTAAAAATTCTCTAAAGTTAGGTTCAACAAAATGTAAACAAAGATTTCCATGACTCAAATGGTTTATTGTCCTTCTAGGGTTTTTACCTAAAAGGAGAAAAGATTGGGGCCAAAATACAATGTAAACATTCAATGATTGATGTTATGTGGATGTAATGTTTCTAGATGAGATAAACTAAATGCAAAGAACAGATAAAAAATATTCATTATGTATGCAAAATTAAGAAATATGAATTTTTTGAAAGCACAGTGATGTATGCAAACATGAACTAGAAACATAAACAAATGATAACAAAATTGAACAAAACTAATTGGCGTGCACCTAAAAAATGAAAGAAGATATGGGAAGGTTTTGGAATACTAAAAAATTCAATGTTGATTTCCACTAGGACTCATTTTCCACTGATGGGGAATTAGTCATGTTTTTGGTAAAATTTGTCATAACGGGTTTTAGGATGCCAAGAACACAGAACTTTAGAAAACACCTTTTCAAGAATGAAAGTGGGATCCATTCACCATTGATGGAAAATTGATGCAAGATAGTGTGATATAAGGCTCCAATAAACTAATTTCAACTAGTCTCCAAGGTTACAAACCCAATCTAGGTTGTCCTCCTTCAATATCCCACCTATTTGCTTATAGCCAAAGGGAAACAACTACTCAAGTATATCTCTCATAAAATGATTTTTAGGGACTTGAAACCATCACTTTCAAGAACCCAATATCCTATCTTTCAACATACTAGACCCTTGCTAAGGGTTTTTTTGAACCATCACACCAAATTCTGCCTTCAACACTATTTTCTAGGCCTAATTAGGAGTCTTTTCCAAAGGAGGTCTTTGATTCTCTACACCAAAAACTTAAAATTATTCACAAACACATTCTACCAATCACCAAAGTGAAAATTCCACCATTTTTTCATTAAAAAATTCTACTTTTTGCTGTCCTACTCCAAAACCATCAAAATCATGCTTGACACATACTTTTCAAGCTAGGGCATGTGAAAAAACATCTTCAACAACATCACCCTACATAAAAAAACCTAAAAATGTCTAAGAAAACTCCTAATAGGCCCATTGGACACCAATTCTTAGATCTAACCTATGGTGGAATGGCCTAGAAATTCATTTACTTTAACAAACCCTAGCAAACCCTCAACAACAAAGCAACCTACAAAAAATTTGCTTTATGTCCTACCAAACTTGATGAAAATCATTCCAAATGGATTCAAATGAAAGCTTACACAACCCTCAAATGATTAAATGATTCACATAGGTTTCACATTAATTGTAGACTGTATGAAATCATATAGGTTTACAATTTAGAAGAATTTTTAGAAAAGCACCACAAAATAGAGCAATTTTGTATTGAATCTTTGAATCTTCACAAGGAAAAATCTGCCTTGAAGGTTTCTAGAGGCCTTTTAAACATGTTTTAACATGCAACCAATGGCCAACAATATAATTTGAAAATACTGGTCGTTCAACTACCAACTTCCACTAATATTGACAAAAAATGCATTATGCAACTTGTGCAAAAATGCAACATTTATTGACAACGTTGACACCACACACCTAAGACCTCCTAATAACATAAATTACATCATAAATTTGTCCACATGACCATATTACATGGAAAAATGACACACCAAACTTGGACTCCTAATTGCATAAACAAAATCCAAAAATTGCAAAGGTGCTCTTGCACCATTCAACCGAGGACGAAAAATTTCATCCTCCTATTGAAATGAGATCTTTGACAGAGGCTCCATGTTGTTTAATTTCTTCTTCACTCATCCACTAGGAATCTTCAATGGGAAAATATTTTCATTTAACCAAATCCTCATTGTATACCTTCTTCCTTGTTCTTTTGACGTCCATTGTATCAACAATGCTTTAAAGCTTCATTGGTTGGCTAGGAGGAAAATCCTTGACCCATTCATCATCTTCAACATCAATATTACCTACATTCACAACACCATAAAATGGATACAAGTTAGCAACATTGAAAATAGGAGATATGGAAACTCCCAGAGGCAACTCAATTTCATAGGCATTTTGGCAAAATTTATGCACTATTTTGTAAGGACCTATCTTCTTCATCATCAATTTTATTTATTTTACCTTTGGAAGTCTTTCTTTCCTAAGGTGAGCAAGAACCAAGTCACCAAAATTGTATTGAAAATCCTTTCTTCTCAAATTTTCCTTCTCTTTGTATTTCTCCACATTCTTCAAGTTTTCTTTCACTTGATCATGAATGTCTTTCATGGAAGTTACAAAGTCTTCACTTTCTATACTCTTTTTTTCCATGTCCCTCAAGTCTCTAAGCTCATAAATACCTCTATGATTCATCCCATAGACTACTTCAAATGGACTCTTCCCTATGCTTTTGTTTATTGATTCATTGTAAGCATATTCTGCTTGAGGAAGAACATCACATGATTCACCATGCTCCTTGGTTAGACATCTCAATTAGTTTCCAAGAGACATATTGAAAAGCTTTGTTTGACCATTCGTTTATGGATAGTATGCTGAATTGAATCGCAACTTTGTTGCCAAATTTTTCCACAAGGTCCTCAAAAAATGACCTATAAACTTAGAATCTCTTTCAAAAACAATGCTTAAGGGTAAACCATGAATCCTCACAACTTCTTTGAAAAACAAGCCATCAATATGAGTTGTATCATTATTTATTCTACATGAAATAAAATGTGCCATTTTGTTGAATCTATCTACAACCACAAAAACACTATCATTCCCATTTTGAGTATTTGGTAGTCCTAAAACAAAGTCCAGACTAATAGACTCCCATGGATGGTTAGGAATAGGTAAAGATTGATATAAACTAGAATTTGAACTTGTTTCATTTTCCATTTGATAGATTCCACATCCTTCAAAAAACCTCTTCACATCAACATCCATCTTAGGCCAGTAGTAGAACCTTTTGACCTACTCCAAAGTCTTTTCAATCCTAAAATGACCACTCAAGCACCCACTATGCTTTTCCTTCACCAATTTTTCTCTCATGGATCACTTAGGCACACACAATTGAACCCCCTTGAACAAAAAACCATTTTTTAATACATGATCTGCATATTCACTATGAAAACTACCTTAAAACTGACTGCAAACAAAATAAGCTCCCTTGAAGTCATCATCATGTTCATGCATACCTTTGAGTGAATAAATACCAATGCTTTGAAGCTACACCTCCTACACTAGCATAGTTCTACTCAAGGCATCAAAAATTTTGTTTTCTTGTCATTTCTTGTGCTTAATAGAGAAGCTATAGGACTACAAATACTCCATCCACTTCATGTGCCTATGACTTAACTTTTCCTGGCTATTCATGTAAATCAATGCATGGTTGTTACTGAATACTACAAACTCCTTGGGTGAGAGATTGTGTCTCCATTTATTGAGAGACTGAACCATAAAATAGAGTTCAAGGTCATAATATGAGTACCTTCTCTTGGAATCATCTGGTTTCTCACTAAAAAAGACCACTGGTTTTCCATTTTGGCTCAAAACTACACCTATGGAAAATCCACTTGCATCACACTCCACTGTGAATACTTTGTCAAAATTAGGGAGAGTGAGGATTGGAATTTGTGCCACTCTTTTTTTCAGATATTCAAAGCTTCTATTTTCATCTATAGTCCAACAAAAATTATTCCATTTCACCCCCTTGATTGTATCAATCATTGGTACAACTATGTGACTGAAATTCTTGATAAACTTTCTATAGAAGTTGTCTAGTCCATGAAAACTTCTAACTTCTCCAACTAAGGTAGGCATAGGCCAATTAAGTATGGCTTCAACTTTTTTAGGATCCATTCTCAAAGTCCCTTCTGATATCAAAAATCCAAGATAGATTAGTTCCCTCTTCATAAACTTATACTTTTTGAAGTTGATCACTAACATATCTTCATTGAGCTTGTCCAAGACCTTGTCAAGGTGATCCAAGTGATCTTATTTTTTTTTGATATACACAAGGATGTCATCTAGATAAACTACCAAAAAAATTCCAATGAAGCTCTTCAACACCTCATTCATTAGTCTCATGAAGGTACTAGGAGTGTTCGACAGTCCAAATGGAATCACTAGCCATTCATACAAGCCCTCAATAGTTTTAAAAGTTGTCTTCCACTCATCACCTTACCTAATTCTTATCTGATGATATCCAATTTTAAAATCTATTTTAGAAAATTATTTAGCACCAGCCAAGCTATCCTCTAGGTCTTCCATTCTAGGGATAGGAAATTTGTACCTTATGGAAATTTTGTTTATTGCTCTTGAATCAGTGCATAACCTCCACTCCCCATCCTTCTTTGGAGCCAATACTATTGGTAAAATAGAGGGACTTAGGCTTTCTCTAATCAGACCTTGATCTAGGAACTCCTAGATCTTCTTCCTTATCTCCTCATTTTTTTGAGGAGTCATCTTATATGCTACCTTTTTTGGTATAATTTCACTCGGTATCAAGTCAATGTGATGACTAACTTCCATAATGGGTGGAAATGCATTAGGAAACTCTCTTGTTCCTATATGATCATACTTGTCTAACAAAGTATGTACTTAACTAGGAACCTCCTTTTGATCTACTACTACATTATAAAGGGCTTCCCTACATTGGAAAATTCAACTTCTTCCTTGTCAAAGTCTTTCAAGAACACCTTTTACTTGACAACCATCACAGTAGGTCCTTCATGAACTATCCTATCATCTTCTTCCATATGTTCTAAGGTGATTGACACATGATCCTTCTCAATTTTTTATTCACTCTTGCAACCATTATGTTGAGATTTCTATACATATTTCCAAGGCCTACCAAGGAGTAGGTGCAGACATCCATGGGCACAATGTCACAAAGAATTTTGTATTTATAAGGTCCAATGGAGAACTCTACGAAATCCTGCTCATTCACAAGCACCTATTGCCCCTTATTGAGCCATGAAATCTTGTATGGATTAGGGTGGTGTATTCTTTTCATCTTAAGTTTCTCTACCATTTCCAAAGACACAATGTTATCTGTTGAACCAAAATCAATGATGACTTTACATACCTTCCCTTGGGACTTACATGTTATCCATAACAAAGCTTTCCTTTGAGGGGGTTCCTTAGTGGTTGGCACTTTGATTAGTGTTCTCCTGATTATCAAAGCCTCTCCTACTTCTATTGTGGCACAGAGAGATGGTGAGTTCACATTTTCTTCATCCTCTTCATGAACAAGTTGTGTCCTTTCTCCACTCTGAGAACTTGTACCCTTTTTGTCTTGGCACTTCCAAGTAGGATGTCCATACTGATTATAGTTATAACACCTTCTAGAGAAGGCATTATAACCCCTTCCTTATCCACTAAATCTTCCCCTTCCTCCTGGCTTTCTACCTCTTAAAGTTCCTCTTGTTTCTGCACTAGATTCTTGTCTTATGCTTTGTTCATTTGGTCCTCTTTGAAAACCTCTTCCACTAGGGTTACCTCTACCCCTAAAACTCTTTCCTCTTCCCTTAGATTATTTTTCCAACCTCCTCTTGATCTTCATCCTTTGTAGCCATTTTAAAGCACTCCTTTACTGTCCTAGGAGTGGTTAGGTTGATTTCATCTTGGATTGTTGATCTTAATCCATTCAAGTATCTAGCCACATTTTCTTTCTCATTTCTATATGACTTGAACTAATACTAAGCTTATGAAATTCTTTAGTATAGGCAGCCACATCCAACTCCTTTTGTTTTAGATTTTGCAATCTTCTAAACACTTGTACTTCATAATTAGTAGGAAGGAATTGACCCTTTACCTTTACCACCATATTTTCCCAAGAATTGATCTTGGAATTTCCTTTCTTTGACCTCTCTCCCTAGATTCAATTCCACCAAGTTTTATTATGGTCCCTTCAATTTTATTTTTAAAAATTTGACCTTATTTTCTTTTGGCATCTCTTTGTAATCAATGTAATTATCTAGAGCATCAATCCACTCAATAACCTCTTCTCCATAAATATTTTCACTATACACAAGTAGCTCCATCTTTACCTCTTGAGCCTCATTGCTGGAATCCTTGAGAACTTGAAAAAACTTTCTCTCTTCAGGATCCAACTCCCCTTGTTGTCTTGCAAGAGGATTCTCTCCTTGTTCCTCCTCTTCATCCTCAAGGTCACTCTCTTGTTCCACCCCCTTACTTCTTCTCTCTTGTCTCTAGTGCTTCCATTCTATCCAACATGGCTTCTTGGCTCTCTCTTAAGGCTCTAATCTCCCTAGCAATCATTGCTCCACCTTTAGGAGGCATATTGGATGCTCTTCTCTCAATATTCTTTCTTGAAACTCAAATCACGTTCTCCAATTGATCTTGAGTCTAAGCTCTGATAACACCTGATGCAAGGCAAGGTGATATAAGGCTCCAATAAACTGGTTGCAACCAGTCTCCAAGGTTACAAACCCAATCTAGAGCATCCTTCAATAACCCACCTATTTGCTTGTAGCCAAAGAGACACACTTATTCAACTAAATGTCTCATAAAATTCCTTTTAGGGACTTGACACCATCACTTTCAAGAACCCAATAGCTTTTCTTTCAACATACTAGACCCTTGGCAAGGGTTGTTTTGGACCATCACACCAAATTTTCCCCTCAATGTTGTTTTCTAGGCCTAATTAGGCCTCTTTTCCAAAGGAGGTATTTTATTTTCTACAATAAAAACTTAAAATTATTCACAAGCACCTTCTACTAGTCACCAAACTAACAATTCCACTATTTTTTTTTAATAGAACAATTCTACTTTTTGTTGTCCTACTCAAAAACCATCAAAATCATTCTTGACACTCATACTTGTTAAGCTATGGCATGTGAAAAAACACCTTCAACAACATCACCTTGCATAAAAAACCTAAAAATATCTAAGCACACTCCTAATAGGCCCATTCCACCAATTCTCAGACCTAACTTATAGTGGAATGGCCTAGAAATTCATTTTCTTTAACAAACCCTAGGAAACCCTCAACAACCAAGAAACCTATAGAAAATTTTCCTTATCTCCTACCAAAATTGATGAAAACCTCTCCAAATGGATTCAAATGAAAGCTTACACAGCCATCCAATGATTCACATAGGTTTCACATTAATTGCAGAGTGTATGGAATCATACAGGTTCAAAATTTACAAGAATTTATTGAAAAACACTACAAAATAGAGCAATTTTGTATTGAATCCTCAAATATTCATAAGCCAAAAACTACCTCAAAGGTTTCTATATGCATTTTAAACATGTTTTAACATACAACCAATAGCCAACAATAGAATTTCAAAATACTGGCTATTCAACTACCAACTTCCACTAATATTGACAAAAAATGCATTATGCAACTTATGCAAAAATGCAACATTTATTAACAACTTTGACACCACACAACTAAGACCTCCTGATAACATCATTTACATCATAAATTTTTCCACATGAACTTATTACATTGAAACATTACTCACATTAAACCTGGACTCCTAATTGCATAAACAAAATCTAAAAATTGCAAATTTACTCCTACACCATGAATCAGTCCACCTATAGATTTTTGAAAAGTCAAAGGTCAAATCTGTGAGTCTTGATTTGCACTTTTATGCCTAACAGGTTTTCAGATCTGAATCTAGAAAATCTGATATGAAAGTGGTCTCCAAGTTATAAATAGGGTTATGTTGACTTTGATTACTTTGTAACACCTTTTTGAAACCTTTCTCCTTAACAAATCTTCCTACAAGACCTACAAACACACCTAAAAATAGGGGACAAAGGGTTAAGGGTTAGAGTATAGGGGTTTAACTTGGTCAAACCCTACTTTGGTAATCAAATCCTTGATAATGTAATGAAATAAGAATAGAATGATTAATAAACAACATGCAATGCCATAAACTTACCAAACCCTTGATGATAAAGTCTGAAGATATGTCAATGGCTACTCCAAGATGCTTGATAATTGCTTGATTGAATGATGCGTTGATTCTTGAGTGGATGTTTAGATGGATTTAATGCATGAATTAATGGATGAATGGGGGGTTTAAAATGAAATAGAATATCATATATTTATACACAGTTATAACCTAATTTCCCAAAAATACATCACAGGCCGACCTTGGGTCTTTAGGAATAGAAACTCGCTAGTAATTTGAAATAATTTTTATTTTTATGCCAAGAGGGACTGATTCACCCCAAGTGGTGAACGAGTCCCACTCAAGGAAAGTGAATGGGTTTCAGAAATTATATTATATTAAATGATGTTTGTTGAGTTTGTACTAAAAAATTTACTTAATTAAGGCTTGTAAGTGCATAAAGGGGGAAAATAAAGCATAAGAAAGGTGTATTTGTTGATGACAAGTATAAAAAAGTGTGAAAGTTTGTTACAAGAGTTTACAACACTTTAGAATAAGACTTGATAAGTGATAAAAAGGGGTATGTAGATGAATTATAATAAGAAGAGTCTAGAAAAGTGTGAAAATGTATCACAACACTTCATAACACCTTTACAAGACATCATAAAGTCTTAATGATTCATAAAGATTCAAGACCTAATGTGAATGTGTTGGTCACATTACAACATTAAATCAAGGTTGAATCTTGAGCCAAATAAGCACAAGGAGGGACAAAACAAGAAAAAGTAAAAGGGTTACTTTTTCCATGTCCACAAATCAATTAAGCACACACAAACCTAACATGATCCAATCTATCCATATAAAAAAATTAACCTGAAAATATTCCCAATAGCTTATCCTAAAAGCTACAAATCATAAGACTCAAACAAGAAGAAATATGGAGCAAGTACATTTCTTTTGGACCTTAGCTAGATACACAAAAAACATAGTTCATAACTAGTGAACATAACTTACACTGTACAATGATCCAAAACCCAAAAAATCAAGATATAGTAGCTTCCAACAACCATGAACAATACCTTAAATCCTCATCAGCATAGTAGCAAATTCTAAAGCAAAGCCTAGAGCAAACACGAAACACCTTTAACCTTTATTAATTACAATTTCTCAATATCCTCGATATATACAAACACCAATGACAAAAAAAACCAATTGAGAGCTAGTTAACCAGTTGACATCAATGACAATTTAACCTTCATAATTTTTTCATATTTGCAACAATCTTACCCTTTTTCATTGATGGCAACACATGATGTGATAAACCATCAAAGACAATATAGCAAATTTGAACACACTTTCCATGATTTTACTTCAACTATTTCTCCCCTTTAGCAGATAATTTTTTCTTATGATACTCTCTCTCTCCCCTCCTCCTTGACATCAATGGAAAAGGGAAAATATATTTTACATTGATTTCCACTTTTCCATTAAGAATAAAATACTCTTTCAATGACAACACATGACACAATCTAACCCCCTTGAGAGGTAGCCACCAAAAAATCAATCTAGAAGAAAAATAGATCCATAAACCCATCTTACTAATGCATCTTCATATGCATATAGTTCAAGAAAGGAGGGGAAATAAACCCTAACTTCTCTTGTAGATACTCTAAAGTATCTTTAGGAAGATCCTTTGTAAATATGTCAACAACCTGGGGTGATCCCATAATAATGGTTTACAATTTTTGGCCAAACTGGACACTGAAATTATTATTTTTAACTAAATCTTCACATTCGGGCACCTATAGTGGCTAAACTGTGAGGAATTTGAAGATGGTGCAAACTAGAGTCTCGAGAAATTTTGTCTATAGATTCTAAAAATATTTTTTTCAAAAATTTTGGAATCAAATTGCACTTCTTTTTCCATCTCCCACGAAAATAGATTTTTTTCAGAAAACAACATTTTTAAAAAGTGACGCACACCATATAACGCATAACTTTTTTTCCATGAAGGATAAAATTCTAATTCTTTCAAATTTAGATTTGTAACTCTGATATCTAGTGCTTCCACTTGGTTAGATAGTTTTTATTGAATATTTTTTCCTTAATCAAGTTTCAAATTCAAACAATTACAATTGGACACAGCCGATTGTATAATGTGTAACTTTTGTATATGTCAAAATTTAATTTAATTTTTTTGTTGGATCAAGGACTTCAATATCTGGTGCACTCATATTTTTCAATTTATTTTTGATAATCTTCTATTTTTCCACATGTGAAGAACAAAGAAATTCATTTTCAATGAAAAACCTATGTTTAATAAAACTTAAAAAACAAATACATAACAAAACCAAAACATATTAAAATCATATTCATTGGATAGCTTGTTCTGAGGAATACCATAATCATTTGAAATAAATTTTAAATGAATTCATTTGATCCCCCAAAATCTAAATCAAGAGTGATTTTTTATCAGCATTTGGATAGGTGTAAAGGAGACACATTTTTAGGTATGGTTTAAAACTAGCGAGGTTCTATCCAAGGGGGTTTGATCTAAGGTGATTTGATCAAACCCTCTTCAATTGGAATCCTTAAAATGGAACTTTTTAAGGCTTAAATCATTATATTTTCTAAAAATATGAGATTTGAGCTAAAATTCGTTCCTCTCAGGAATTGTAAACCACTATTATGATAGCACCCCCTGATCCTTCATATGTACATACTCAAGATTTACTTCATTCTCCATAACCTTTTTCTCAAATAGTGATACCTGATACATATATGATTTTTCCTTGAGTGCATCACTGGATTCTTTGAAATGTTAATTGAAATTGTATTATCATAGAATATATAAATAGTATCATCATACATTACTCTAATGTCTTTCAATATCTATCTCATCCACAAAACTAGTGTATAGCAAGATGCTACTGTAATATACTTAGCTTCAATAGTGGATAAGGAAACTTAATCTTTCTTTTTATTTAACCAAGCCACCAATATGCAACCAAGATAGAATGCACCACCACTTGTAATTTTCCTATCTGTTGGAGCCTAAAATTTAATGCAAATTTTAGGTTCTCATGATGAAAAATAGGATTCCAACACTCAAAAATACTGTTAAAAAATTTGCTCAAATGGTCCACTTTGAAAAGTCACAAAATGAAGTCTATGCAATTTCACACAAAATCACTTTGCAGACATGTTCATTTACCATATGTGAGTATCTCTACCAATTTTTAGCTCCTTACAATCTAATTTGAAAAAGTTTCAATAGGCCAAGTTGAAGGGTTTTACGAAGCTTTGTTGCTTACATAATAGTAAAATCTATAAAAGTGGCCAACTTTGGAGAATAATATTAAGCTATTGCAAGATTCTCAAGATGAACCAATTGGTTCCCTTGATTCTCCCAATGTCAATGTGAATCCATGTCAATTTTCAGATATTCAAGACATCATCTTATATTTTTTCAAAATCAAAACCAAATGGATTTCACCCAGTTTGAAGACTACATTTCCAGGATAGTGTTGATGGTGATTTTGGCACCACAACAATGCAAGCAAAATATTGCTATTCTATTTCTCCTGAAAGAGAAAGGCAACACATGGATGCCTTAGCTCCCAAGGTCTTTGTAGTTGGGTCTCAATTGCGCTGATGTTACTCAGTGGTCAATGCAACAATAATATTCAAGGGGCCTACTGGTTTTAAGCTTCTAGATTGTTCTAAGATCAAGCATGAAATAAAACCTACTCTAACAAGGGTTTTTAAAGAAATATAAAAAAGATAAGTCAGATTTTTGAAACAAAAAAGAATAATAGTTCATCCAATCTTAACCAGACTTGTTAACTTCAAGGAATTTGTAAACCAAACTGCAGAACAAAGTAAACTTGTGATTGACAAACAACTTCTTTCATTCACAGTGCTAATTTGCATAATATATTTTAATTACCATTTAAATAAAACAAAAAATAATATTTCATTCCTTTTAGACTTCACAAATCAAATGATCAATTAAGACAAATATCATTCAGGAACACAACATGAAGTAGATTAAACTCTGATTGTTCCTACTATTATTAAAATAGATAAACAATATTTACAAAGCTGGCACAATCACCAGTGTACAAAGAATCTGAGGCTCTAGATTGCTTCCAACTACACTAAGAGAACTTAGAACATACATTACAATCTATACTTAAATCTAACTGCTAACCAAGAAGACAAGAGAAGCTCTCATTACTGAGAATCAAGATGCAACTCTCTCTCCTTCTGTTAATTGACTAATTCCTAACAGTTCTAATTCTAAAAAGTTCTTAGCCTAAAAGTCCTCTAAACCTCGAAGTTATAATCTAGAAGTGCTAATACTATAATTTCTAATCCCTTACTGTCTAACCTTTACAAAGAGGCGAGAATGCCTTATATACATAATGCATCAAAAATAATGAGCTTTCAGATCTTTTGCAGCTGCAGCCTTTACTCTCCTATCTTCATGTCCATCTTCGAGCTCTGTTAGGGGGGTGTCACCTTGAATGCTTCAGAATATCTCCATTAATATTGATCTACCTCCCTACCAGTAGTTGCCATAGTTGTCCCTCTGAGTCACAGTTTCTTCTTATTTTCAACTTCTTCCCTATTCTAGGCTTCTCTGCTTGTTGACCGTCTTCTAGAAATGTCGTTAAGCCTCCTTGTAGATCTGAATGCCATCACCCGATTTGACCCATCGTCATCCATTCTCAGAAGGAATCTATCTTGCTTGCATTTTGTTGATCTTCCCTCATAGTAGTCAATTAGTCAACCGTCACTAGTCAGTCTTCTTAGCCTCTTGTGATTGGTCAGACGTACACCACGCGAGCCCCATCAGATGGTCAAAAGTTGTCTAAACAGTATCACATGTCGGTGAGACATCATCGGTGTCTCCCCGATGCAATTTCACCATTGTGCAGTTATCGACAGGACACTGGATAGTCGGTGGGACGCTTCAGTGAATAGTAGAAGTCATATAGAGTCCATAAAACCCATCAACAAGACTCCTTCATTTCGCTGAGACCTCTTGCACATACCTTTCCTCTCCATGAGCTTACTCTGTGTCACTAAGACTTATCAGAATCGGGGAGACATTACCCTGAATTTCCTTCTCTTACTGAGCCCCTCCTTGCTATCGGTGTGACCTCCTTTCTTTGCCAGGACCTTATGGTGAAGGCATTACCCTCTTGGTGAGCTCCATTTCTTCCATTGAGACACCT
This sequence comes from Sequoia sempervirens, assembly GCA_007258455.2. NCBI lineage: Eukaryota > Viridiplantae > Streptophyta > Pinopsida > Cupressales > Cupressaceae > Sequoia > Sequoia sempervirens. The sequence goes on from VDFB02281492.1 coordinate 673,395,318, forward strand.
TGGAGTCGCCCAGACATTTCACCGAGTGTCCACACCCTTCGGCGATTTTGTTTTATTTCGGCTAGACCCTGTTGAATCAGCAATACATTATGTTGATATTATTTCACGTCCGTGAGACCTTCCCTCTTCTCCAAGACCTTATGTCAAGGTCTTCATGTCATATCGAAGACTAACCCTTTGGTAAGACCTACGACGAGCTTTTGTTTTCTCCTTTGAGTTGCCAAGACTCTAGCATGTCGGCCAGACGTCCTGCCGAAACAACCACCCTTTGTCGCCCCATGGTGTCGCCAAGACATCCTTTTTAGCCACACTGACATGCTTCCTTTCATTCAGCATGTGTCACTGTAACCTCACCTCATTGGGGAGATGTCCTGTAGATACCCCATGTCTCGGTGAAAGCCTTACTAATTTATCCTATTGTCACTGTAGCATACCGATTTTCTCGCTTAAGACCACCAATGGAATCCCCCCAGCACTGTGTCGGTGTGACTTTCCTTTCTCACCTAGACTTCTTAGAGAGTTCCAACTACTACGTTGATGCCCTTCATTTTTTGGTGAGACATCCACCATTCGGCGAGACCTTTCGCCTACTTCATACCTCTTGGCAAGCTTTCCTTGTGTCGCCAAGACCTCTCTCATTCACTAAGACTTCTCAACAATGCTATCCTACTTTACTGATAGGTGGACCCTTCCCCATCGGCAAGACTCCCGGTACTCGGTGAGAGCACATACCGAGGGGAACAACTCACGCTGAAGTTTTAGACCCTTTTTGCTTAGTCGATGAGACCCAAAGATCTCGTCGAGACATCTCTTTGAAGGAAACCCCTCATGCCGATAGGAAATTCATGTCACCAGGACGATGACCCTTGTCTTGTCGATGGATCTTGCATATGATTTCTGATCACTATGACATCTTTGGGGTCTTTCTGATAGGCAAGATAAACACAGATTTGAACCAAATGAACCATAGGTCGGGGAGACCATGATAACCCTATACTGATAAGATGCACAATGGGGAGTATTCTGATTCTTTAGATTTTGAAAAGTTAGAGCCAAGCCACCAGTCAGTAAGAGTCTAGAAAAATGTCTTGCTGACTTTTACCTTAGTAGATTTTCATGACCAACTGTACAGAAGAATGCCTTCCAACTAAGCTCGCTTGGAAAATATCATCTTGTGTGTGATTTAAGTCCTACATTCAACTGAGAAAACTATAGTAAAGATCACACAAACGGAAGTTAATTAATCAAAAACATCATTAAAACAAATCCTATGTCAGTAGGGTACCATTAAATCTTCAAAAAAAATGATCATACAAACAGTTCGGGTGTTAGGCTGACCCGCGGAATCCAAGCCAGGGAGGAATTTTGGATAATTCTGAGCCAGATGGATTCCAATGGAAAAAGCATGAAAACGCCCATTAGAAACTTAATCCGATCATTATCAGTCAAGAAACATCATGTGAGATCTAAAAATAGCATCAATTATTCATAAAATGCATCATTATTTACTAACTAGCCCTACTACTCCATGCTTCTTCACATTCCACCAGATTCCAATGAAATCCACGTGGGATGGATTTCTGTGAAGAAGAAGACAATCCAAAAAACCCAAAACAAATAGGAGAAAAACGGATTTCGGGAAAATCTAGGGAGAAAGAATTCCGTGAAAATCTTGAACTAAGGAGAAAACCCGAATTCCAATGCTCAGCCAAAGTTTGAGTGAGATCCGAGAAAATCCCGAACCTAGGAGAAAAATCGAATTCCAACTGAGGCATAACCAAACCTAGAATAGATAGAAAAAAAGATGAAGAAAGGAGAAATAGAAGAACCCCCAAAAACAAAGCAAATAACAAAGGCAAAGAAATCAAAAGAGAAAAGGGGGACCCATTTTGATCCAAATCAAAGTGGGGTGGTTATGCAAGGCATAACAAATGGTGACTTGGCTGGGAAAATGATTTAACCATTTTCAAGAATTTGAAGGATTCAGCTACCCAGAACTCCTAGTTCTTGAACATCACAATTACAATTCGGTCAGTTATAAAAAGCAAGGTAGAGCTAGAATCTCAAATGAAAGTCAATCAAAGGCTACCCTCTGAATCAATGTGTGTTCTTTATTGTGCATCACTCTCTTATGAAGTTTTCCTCATCTTTTGGGCAAGAATGTGTAAGATTTAAGCTACATGAGTTGATTTCCTTTGGCTGTTGTGCAATGATATCATGGGCATTGTTTCGCTGCCAGTCAGGTGTCCATAGCCCCGATGGAGATACCTCTAGTTTTCTCACAGCATTGCTCTATTGCTAGTCAGGCGTCCATAGCCCTGGTAGAGATACTGGAATCACCCATTCATATTGAATCCTCTTTTTCTTTTGATAATTCTTTTCTTTTTTTCTTTTGAAGTTTCAGACATTTCATTTAATTCTCTTTTTTTCAATATGTTAGATGTTTAATATCTAATCTAGGTTGAAAACTATAATGGACCTCATAACAACACTTGGAAGTCATATTTTTCACTCAAATCTTACAACACTATCATCCTAGGAAAAATACACTACTAGAAGAGGAGATGATTTTAATGATTTGTGACAGATTCAAGGGAGTTGATGAAGGTTACTCACTTGGGACCTTATTTTCAAACTTTCCACAACTTTTATTGACAACAAGCATGAAACAACAAGTTTGGGACAAAATCATCCTATCAGAAAACCTAAAAATATCTAGGCCACTTCTCTCCTAATGACCAAAATATGCTTCAGATAACAACCCATAGCTTCAGGTGGAAAGGATAGATCAACCCCCAAAGAACAAAAAAAACAAAGACCAAACAACAAAGGAAACATAAAGGATAGAAGGAAAGCACAAACAAATAAGCAACAAACTATTTACAAGCAAAGAATAAATTATCTACACAAGGAGCAATAGATTATTTACAAGTAGAAACACAAAGAGTATTTACAAAAATACAAATTATGTACAAACAAGAGACAAAATAAATTATTTGCATAAAGAACAACAAATTACTAATATACAGAATAGAAATTAACAAACCTCAAGACTCAAAATAGTGCTTAAGGAACTACCCATTAACAGGAAAAGGAACAGGTTCTCCAGTTAGGCTACTCTGTCTAAAAGTGTTTTCCCCTAAGATCTCAACAATTTGATAAGGACCTAACCAAAGTTTGTCAAATTTCTGGTGATTTCCTTTCTTTTCACCAGCCTTATCCCATAGCAACACTAGGTTTGATATTCTAAAAGCCTTTATCTTGGCTCTTTTGTCAAACCATCATTTGACAATAGTCTAATGCCTAAAGAATTGTTGTAAGGCTACATCTCTCTACTCTTCTAATTTTAACAAAGTAGCTAACCTGATCTCTATCCTATTGTTATTGGAGTAAATTTTTTGCATGAACTCTAGGATAGGTATTTGCAGATGGATAGGAAAGATAGGCTCTTGCCATATACCAGCTTGAATGGTGAGGTGTTTAAGGCAGCCTTAATCCTATTCCTATCTACCCATAATGCGAATCTCAGTTGGGTATGCCAATCCCTAGGGTTATGCTCTAACAGTTTCTTAATCACCCCTAAGAGATTCTTATTGGTTGACTCTGCAACTCCATTGCCTTATGGATAATAGTTTGAAGAATACTTCAAGAAAATCTTGTGATCATAGGCCCAAGAAATAAACTCAGTAGAAGAAAAAGCGGAACCATTGTCACAGACCAGAGCGAAGGGTACCCCAAACCTCGTAGTGATGCATTCGGTGAGGAACTTGATCACTACCTCCATTGTGCTATTTTTGCAAGGTATGGCCTCTATCCACCTCTATCTACCTCATACAGTAGTCAGTAGAAGTCAAGATAAACTTATGTCCTGCATAGGAATTTGGGTTAATCACTCCAATGAAATCTAGTTCCCATTGGGAAAATGGCCTTACCTTGTAGACGGGTTGTAGTGGCATGGATGCATGGCATTCCCTTGGTGTAGAAATCTGGCACGTGTGACATTTTCTCACATGCTGATGGGAATATTTGAATACACAAAGGCCAGTAATAACTGGATCGAAGGATCTGGTGTGCTAAAGAATCTGTAGACCCATGACCTATGCCATGCTTCCCATGAAACTTAGAGATCACATGTCGAGCCTCTTGATGATCGAGGCATCTCAGGTATACTCCTTCGAAATTCCTCCTGTATAGCAACCCTCCTTTGAACATGTAATGAGAAATTTTCAGTCTTAGTTCTCTCCTTTGAGTTGCATTCATTCCTGCTAGACATCGATTGTTGAGCATAAAGCATATAGTATCAGTATACCAGGGGTCGTTAGAGAAATATTGAGTCATGTATTGCTGACAGATGATGTTGTCACCAACATTTGCAATGGACTGAGACAAACCCGTGCTCCTGAATAATTTCATGGGATGTATCTCCAAATTGAATTCTTGTAGGATGGACATCCACTTGCCTCTCCTTTCTCCCAGCTCGCTCTGCATCAATAAATATTTCAAAGCTGCATCTGGAACTACAACAACAATTTGGCTTCAAAGAAAGTAATGCCAGAACTTCTTGACGGCCCAAACTAGCATGAATGCTTGCTTCTCTAGAGGTGGGTATTTGATCTCCACATTTTTTAATGGAGAGCTCATGAATGTAATCAGTCTCTCCTCTGCCTCTTCTTGTCGTTGGGTTAATACAACTGCACAGGAATGGTTAGAGGCGAAAGAGTAAATGTAGAATGGCCTCTTGTAATTGGGGCTGGTGAGAATAGGCACTCCTAAAATAGACTGTTTGACTTGTGAAAACACATCCTTCTCTTCATCAGTCCACTCTAGCTTGGTGTCCTTCTTCATCATTCTGTCTAGTGGCTTTACAATCTCTGCAAAGCCTATGATAAACTTTCTCATGAAGTTGATCTTTCCAAAGAAAGATCTTAACTCTTTCTTGCTCCCTAGCCTATCGATCTTTAGAATGGATTCAACTTGATCTGGGTCGATTGAAATCCCTCTTTCAGAAATTATATGGCCCAATAGCTTCCCTTCTAAAACTCCAAACACGCATTTGTTAGGATTCAGGGAGACGCCATATTGGATGCATCTCTTGAGAACTTTGGCTAAGTCCACAGCATGATTCAATCGATCCTTGGAGAACACTATCAGGTCATCTATGTAAACAATAATAATTTTTCCAATCAGATCCTTGAAAGCTATGTCCATGGAGTGCTAGAAAGTTGTTCCAGCGTTTATCAGACTGAAACACATCCTTCTATATGCAAACATTCCCCACTTTGTAGTGAAAGTTGTCTTCATCCTGTCTTCAAAGTTAACCATTACTTGATTGTATCCAGAGTAACCATCCAAGAATGACATCATTTGAGCTCCATTGACAATCTGCAAGACTTCATCCAGAGAAGGAAGCAGGTAGTTATCCTTTTTTGAAGCCCTATTCAAGTTTCTGAAGTCAACACATAGCCTGATCTCCCCATTTTTCTTGCAGACTAGAACTAAGTTGGCTACCCATGTTGAATGGCACATAGGAAAGATTATCCTTGTTGACAGTAACTTCTGAACTTCTTTGTAGATCAATGGATCAATCAGGGCATTGACAGGGCGCTGCTTCTGTTAGAAGGGTTTAACTTCAGGCTTCAAGGGAATAGTGTGTCATAACCAAGACATCAAATGTCTTTAAGTCTTCATATCCCCAAGCAATTGTAGTAATATCATTTTTAAGTGCCCTCAATATGTCTTTTTTGTTTGCTTCATGGTAGGTTTTCCCTAGGTAGGCATTCCTTTTAGGGCCAGAATCAGCTAAGTTAACTTCCTCATATTCATCTCCCTTTTCTTCAACTGACGCCTTCTCTCGAGCCCTTGGGTCTGAGTCAAAGATTCTTTCTAGAGCAACCATTCCCTTGGGAATGTTATTACTTTTCAGATTAAGGACCCTTTCTGTATCACAATCTCCAAGGTTCCAATCTCCTTGATCCCTGTTGGAATCACCAATGATTTTCCCCTCAAAGACATCATAACTTGTCAAAAAAGCAAGTATATGTCGGTCATCATCGAAAACTTGAAAATTCTTGATATTTTTAGGAACAGCTGGAGTGGACATCAGTTCCACTAAGAATCTTTTGAATTTGGATCCTTGCATAGGTTCCAAGGTGCTTGCAACAACAACCAATGAATTAGCTACATGATTTTCTTCTCTAGGGATTAAGTTAATCCCAAAAGCATCAAAGTCCTCAATCAGGTTCCATACCCGATTTCTGTAAGCTGCCAGCCTTCTGTTGTGACATGTGTATTAGCTACACACTTGCCTGATAACTATTTCTGAATCTCCCTTGACCATCAAGGCAGTGACCTTCTTCTTATGTGCAAACACCAGTCCCCATGCCAGAGCTTCATATTCTGCCACATTGTTTGTGCATCCAAATTGCAACCTGTAAGAAGCAAAGAAGGTTTTCCCTTGAGGGCTAGCTAGTACAATTCCAACACCATTGTCTGTCTTAGATTTGTATCCATCAAACATGAGGGTCCACAGTTGATCAAAAGTAGGGGTTAATCCTTTTGCAGCTTTTGTAGGTATTTGGATAGGATTAACTAGAGGTGGGGCTCCTTGATCTTTTGCATCCAACACAGGGAAAGGATGTTCTATAAGTTCCTTAGATACAGTCTCCAATTCTTGTTTAGTTATGTCATCTAACTTGTGGCTATCCTTCTAACAGTCACTAGCATCTTTGGTTAACCCCTTGGGTTTTGTTTCATTTATAAGTACAGGGGTGTCAAGCAGATCATGGGGTTGTTCTTTATCAATATGCTGATTTAGGCAGGTGTCTAGAGTAGGTTTGATCTGAGAAGGGATTTCTTTTGAAAGTATGGTATCCCTAGTTAACATGGTTGCTTCCTTGGCCTCAAGTGAGAAGCAGTCAGTAATGGTCTCAGGGCAACTTGTGCTAGCTTCCTCAGCTTGGGAAACATGATTTAAAATGTCCCTGCAAGGTTGACAAGTCAATTCAAAATGACTTTGGTAATGTACCCTACACCAATTAGGGAGCAGGAGACTTTGCAAATCTGTATCCGCCCCTAAGACTAGTTGGTCTTGTAGCAGCTTTCTAATTAGGGCCTGTTTATTTTCATCAATGGTGGGGTCAGGGGGTTTTGGTTTTTACATGTTCTTATCATTGAAAACTGAGAAGGTTAGAATTTCCTCTTGTTTATAAACCCCCATCTCAGTTTCAAAGTAAGCCACCTCATTGGGACAATCATACTCAGTGATGATATGCTTGAGGCGAGGCTCACTTTCAATCCTAATCTAATTAGGGATCCCTTTCCATAATAGCCACATATGTGAAAAGTCAAGGGAAAGATATCCCACTAAATTTTTCATCAAATCTCAGCTTAGCAGCATACCATAGGTCTCGAGAATATTTGCCACTTGAATATCTATGTTGGTTAGGATCCTAGGATCTGATCCTACTTGAACATGTATGTTTCTTAATTCCCCTACCACATTAACCTCTGTTTTGTCCAGTTGAATGACCTTCTTATTGGTTTGAATGGGGTTTAATCCTAACTTCTTACATATGGAAAATGGCATGACATTTCTTGAAGCCCCTGAATCCAATAAATAGTTATGTAGGTTCTTGCCAGAAATTCTTAAACTTAAAAGGAAAGGTGGAGTACCTACCTTATTTCTGTATAAGCCTGCATTCACGTCCCCAATAGGTGCCACCTTGCTCTTTCCTTTTGACTTATCAGCTTGTTCTAGAGCTTTTAGCACTATGTCTGTTTGAGCAGGGCACCACTTTAAAAAGTCAAAATATGATAGAAGTTTTCTATTTCTGCATCTCAGAAACAATGTCAAATTTTGTATTATAACTTGGATTACTTTTGAAAGTAGTAGAGGGATTACCCTTGTTATGGAGGTTAGGCGGGCCTTTTGTTGGAGGAGGATTATTATCAGCATTTTGATTTGGAGGCACCATGTGATTAGATGGTGCTAAGGTAGTGAATGGACCTTTACCTTGATTTCTTAGAAAGTGTCCTTTTGTTTGAAAATCTTGGGCATCATATGAATCCTCCTTTGGTTCATTTTCTTCTTTCCTTGGGAATGAAGGCTCCTCCTCAAAGAGCTCATAAGTCATTGTAGTATCCATTGAGTCACTTCCTTTGTTGGAATTCCCCTAGAATGTGTGGGCATCTTCGTGTGCCATCTTGACAACTTTATCCATATGAGGATAGTTTACCCCAGAATGGGTCATCGTATCATGCAACCTACACTAGTTAGTCATGAAATTCAAGTCATCCACATTTGCAGTATGTGATCTCTCCTCATTTGCTTGATAGTTATCAGGAATCCCACCATTATTGGGCCCTGTATTCCATTGCTTGTCATTATTTGTTCTCTGGTTGTACCCTCTATTTTGGTTTTGATAACCTCTTTAGTTGTAGTTGTTATTCTGATAAGTAACTTGATTGTTGTTGTTTTGATTGGGATAATTACCTTGGTTTTGGGAAGGGTTCAAGCAAAGTTGAGTCATGTCATTGGTAACTTGAGAAGTGTTTTATTCAGGGTCTCTACCTCATTTGTAAGCTAGACTGTCTTCTCACTTTCCACACTCTTAGCAGTAGGTGGCTGACCACCATGATTTGGTGTTCCAGTTTGGTTCTGATGACCATAGGAACTTTAAGGAAGCTATGATTGTTGAAAGGGATTAGAAGTTCTAGTAGAAAAAAATGGGATAGGTGGTTGATTTTTCAATTCAGATATAGGACCATAGTTTGAAGGAGACATTCCTGGAACAATACTAAATTGAGGAGTTGGGCTATGCATATGATATCCTATTGAAGGGAAACCTCCCCCCAAGCTTCCTTGTTGGGAACTAATTTGCTGCTACAGCTTGATAGCTAGATGGTAGACTTTGGATAGAGAATCAATATTAGCTGGTTGATAAGTCCTTTGCAAGAACAAACCAAGAAAGGGATCTATAACTCTAAAGTATGCTTGGATAGCACTATCCTCAGTATCCAAATAAGGATCTTGCAATCTCCTATACATCCGTTGGAACCTAGTATTGAATAAAGGCAAGGGTTCACCTGGTTCTTTTCTAATAGTGGCAAACTGGTGCTATAAAAGAGTTGGATCCACATATACCCTAAACTGATTAATGAAAGCATTTTCCAAGTGCATCCAGGTTAAAATGGAACCATGAGGAAGATTAAGGTACCAATTGTATGCCATATCCCCTAAAGAATAAGGGAATAACCTACAGACTACATCATGGTGAGCTATATGAGCTCTAGTACAAGCATCCTTGAAAGCTTGTATGTGCTCCTTAGCACTCCGTGATTCACCATGAAAGTACTTAGGGTAGAATTTCTCAGGGTTCTTGGGCATGTTGTGAAAACCTCCTAGAATAGTCCCCAATGGAGAGGGATTATTCTGAAAGAATGCCATTGGTGGTGGTGGTGGTGTTTGAGCCAGTTGTTGAATAGGTTGAACCAACTATGATGAAAATTGAGATGGATGTGGTGATGGATTAATAGGTATCCATTGGGGTATTGGTGAAAAGCCTAGTGGAGTGAGCGGAGTTGATAAGGGTGGTATGATGGTGGACCCAGTTTTGTGAACCTTGTGTCTTGTTGGGGTCTTGAGTTCTATCAATGGTGATGAATTTTTAGCTAATCAGAGAACTCTGTGGGGCTTCTCTAATGAAAAAGACCAAGTTTTATCCAATTTTCCTGCCTAGGCCCTCCTTCTAGCGCCAGTACCTGTTGATGGTGATTTTGGCACCACAACAATGCAAGAGAAATATTGCTATTCTGCTTCTCTTGAAAGAGAAAGGCAACACATGGATGACTTAGCTCCCAAGGTCTTTGTAGTTGGGTCTCAAATGTGCTAATGTTACTCAGTAGTCAATGCAATAGTAATATTCAAGGGGCCTACTGGTGTTGAGCTTCTAGATTGTTCTAAGATCAAGCATGAAATAAAACCTACTATAATAGGGGTTTTTAAAGAAATATAAAAAAGATAAGTCAGAGTTTTGAAACAGAAAAGAACAATAGTTTATCCAATCTTAACCAGACTTGTTAACTTCAAGGAATTTGTAAACCAAACTGCAGAACAAAGTAAACATGTGATTGACACACAACCTCTTTCATTCACAATGCTAATTCGCATAACAGATTTTAATTACCATTTAAATAAAACACAAAATAATATTTCATTGCTTGAAGACTTCACAAATCAAATGATCAATTAAGACAAATATCATTTAGGAACACAAAATGAAGTAGATTAAACTCTAATTGTTTCTACTATTATTAAAACAAATAAACAATATTTACAAAGCTGGCACAATCACCAGTGTATAGAGAATCTGAGGCTCCAGATTGCTTCCAACTACACTAAGAGAACTTAGAACATACATTACAATTTGTACTAAAATCTAACTACTAACCAAGAAGACAAGAGAAGATCTCATTATTGAGAAACAAGATGCAACTCTCTCTCCTTCTGTTTACTGACTAATTCCTAACAGTTCTAATTCTAAACAGTTATTAGCCTAAAAGTCCTCTAAACCTTGAAGTTATAATCTAGAAGTGCTAATACTATAAGTTCTAATCCCTTACTGTCTAACCTTTACAAAGAGGCAAGAATGCCTTATATATAGAATGTATAAAAAAAATGTGTTGTCCCTTGCACTAGGGTTTACAAAATATCTGCATCTAGGATAGTTCTCAAATATTTATGAGGGAAGTCAAAACTATATTCATTGTGAAGCCCTACTGTCCATGCTGAAAAGTTGTTTCGGGGTCGACCTTAGATCTTTTGTAGCTGCATCCTTTACTCTCCTATCTCCATGTCTATCTTTGAGCTTTGTTGGGGGGGGCTTCACCTTGAATGCTTTGGAATATCTCCATTAATATTGATCTACCTCCCTGCCAGTAGTCAACACAACTATCCCTCTAGGTCACAGTTTCTTCTTCTTTTTGGCTTCTTCCCTATTATGGGCTTCTCTGCTCATTGACTGTCTTCTGGAAATGTCATCGAGCCTCCCTGTAGATCTAAATTCCATCAGCCGAGTTGATCCATCATCATCCATTCTCAAAAGGAATCTATCTTTCTTGCATTCTATTCATCTTTCCTCACAAGAGTAGTCAATTAGTCAACCGTCGCTAGTCAGTCCTCTTAGCCTCTTGTGATTGGTTGGGTGTACACCATGTGAGCCCCATTAGATGGTCAAAAGTGGTCTGAATAGTATCACATGTCAGTGAGACATCATCAGTGTGTCCCCGATGTGATTTCACCATTGTGCAGTTATTGGCATGACACTAGACAGTCAGTGGGACGCTTCAGTGAGAAGTAGAAGTCATATTGAGTCCGCAAAACCCATTGGAAAGACTCCTTCATTTCACTAAGACCTCTTGGTGCATACCTTTCCTCTCCGTGAGCTTACTCTATGTCGCTGAGACTTATTAGAATTGGGGAGACATTACCCCAAATTTCCTTCTCTTATCGAGCCCCTCCTTGCTATCGGCATGACCTCCTTTCTTCACCAAGACCTTATGGTGAAGGCATTACCCTCTTGGCGAGCTCCATTTCTTCCACTGAGACACCTTGGAGTCACCCAGACATTTCGCTGAGTGCCCACACCCTTTGGCGATTTTGTTTTATTTCGGCCAGACCCTATTGAATTGGCAAGACATTATGCCAATATTATTTCATGTCGGCTAGACCTTCCCTCTTCGTTGAGACCTTATATCAAGGTCCTCATGTCATATCGAAGACTAACCCTTCGGCAAGACCTATGGTGAGCTTTCATTTTCTCCTTTGAGTCACTAAGACTCTAGCACGTCGGCCAGACCTCCTGCCAAAACGACCACCCTTCATCGGTCCATGTTGTCGCTAAGACTTCCCTTTTAGCCACACTGACATGCTTCTTTTAATTCAGCATGTGTTGCTGTAACCTCACCTCATCGGGGAGACGTCCTGTAGATACCCCATGTCTTGGTGAAAGCCTTACTAATTTATCCCGTTGTCGCTATAGCATACCAATTTTCTCACTGAAGACCACTGATGGAATCCCCCCAACGCTGTCTCAGTGTGACTTTCCTTCCTTGCTGAGAATTATTAGGGAGCTCCAACTGCTACACCAATGCCCTTCATTTTTCAGTGAGACATCCACCATTCGGCAAGACCTTCCGCCAACTTCATACCTCTTGGCGGGCTTTCCTTGTGTTTTCAAGACCTCTCTCGTTTGCTGAGACTTCTTGGCAAAACTATCTTTCTTTACTGATAGGTGGACCCTTCCCCGTCAGTAAGACTCCCAGCACTCAGTGAGAGCACATACCGAGGGGAACAACTCACGGTGAAGTGTTAGACCCTTTTTGCTTAGTCGGTGAGACTTGAAGATCTCGCCGAGACATCTCTCTAAAGGAAAACCCTCATGCTAATAGGAAATTCATGTCACTAGTACGATGACCCTTGTCTTGTAGATGGATTCTACATATGATTTCTGATTGCTATGACATCTCTTGGGTCTTGTCGATAGGCAAGATAAACGTAGATTTGAACCAAACGAACCATAGGTCGGGGAGACTGTGATAACCCTATGCCGATAAGATGCACAATGGGGAGTATTATAATTATTTGGATTTCAAGCATTAAGAGCCAAGCCACCAATCCGTAAGAGTCTAGAAAAGTCTTGCCAACTTTTACCTTAGCTAATTTTCATGACCAACTATACAGAAGAATGCCTCCCAACTGAACTCCCTTAGAAAATATCATTCCATGTGCAATTTAAATCCATCATTCAACCAAGAAAACCACAGTAAAGATCACATAGATGGAAGTTAATTAATCAAAAATGTCATTAAAACAAATCATATGTTAATAGGGTTCCGTTAAATCTTCAAACAAAAAGATCATACAAACAGTTTGGGTTTCAGGCTGACCCGCGGAATCCAAGCCAGGGAGGAATTTTGGAGAATTCCAAGTGAGACAGATTTCAATAGAAAAAGCATGAAAACACCCATTAGAAACTTAATTTGATCATTATCAGTCAAGAAACATCATGTGAGATCTCAAAATAGCATCAATTATTCATAAAATGCATCATTATTTACTAACTAGCCCTACTACTCCATGCTTCTTCACATTCCACCAGATTTCAGGGAAATTCACGCAGGACGAATTTCGACAAAGAAGAAGACATTCTGGAAAACTTGGAACAAACAGGAGACAACAGATTTCGGGAAAATCTGGGGAGAAAGAAATCTGCGAAAATCTAAGGAGAAAGAAATTTGCAAAAATCTGATCCACACAGATTTCTGCGAAGACTGAAAATCCTGAACTGAGGAGAAAACCTGAATTCCAATGCTTAGCTGGAGTTCAAGCGAGATCCAGGAAAATCCGGATTGGGTGGAAAATCCCGAACCCAGGAGAAAACCCAAATTCGAATTGAGGCAGAACCAAACCTTGAACAAATAGAACAAAAGATGAAGAAAGGAGAAACAGAAGAACCCCCAAAAACAAATCAAATAACAAAGGCAAATAAATCAAAAGAGAAAAGGGGGACCCATTTTGATCTAGATCAAAGTGGGGTGGTTATGCAAGGCATAACAGACAGCTATGCAGTGGTCAACTTTGATGCTTGGTATTTTATAAAATAAGATGCTTGGTAAAAAACCCTCTTCTATACATGCTCATGGATCCCAAATGAACCAATCCTCCAAGTTATGGCTTCATAGGAAGTGATTTGATATTTTTTCAAAATGGCAAGATGGTGATCTCTAATTGAATTTAACAGTGGCAATTTTCATAAAGTACTGAGTAAGAAACTTTGGACATTTTTTGTCTGCAATTCTGATAATTCCATATCAATCTATCTTGCATCCACACTTCCCTACCATCAATTAACATACTGGTGAAATTTCATGGCTCTGAGAGAATATTTGACCATTCTTCCATAGCAATTTTGGAGGCCACTTGGCTCTTTTTGACTGTAGTGCAAGATGCCAAAAAAAAAAGAAAAATCTAATGAATACCCATTCAAGTTTAAGTGTTCATATGCATTACAAAATATCCCCTTCCTAATTCAATTTCATGAAAAAGAGGGATTTCCATTATGATCAATACCTTGAATTCACCCAAGTACATCAAAAGGTAAAGAATAAGTTTTGAAGTATTGATATATAGGTTCAACTCTGGAAGACTTGAGATCACACCCATCTCTCATCAATAATATAGTTATAATTCTATATCAATTAAGCACATAAAATATTCAATTCACATTTTCTCCCAATTTGGTCAAAAAGAGTTTTAACATGGGCATGAAAATAAGTTAGAAGCCAAACTTCACATGAACATTTGGGCTTATTTAGTGGCGATCGATAAAATAACATTCACTACATTACTAGTGAAAGTAAGGGAGTAGTTGACCACTATGTTGCAATTCAAAGTGATAGTAATATTGCATAGGAGAAGGTCACCATGAAGCATAATATGAGCACAATAGAGAAAATCCAAGAAAGAAAATTTTATCACTACCCAGTCTAGTTTAGAGTCAGGGCATTTTAATCATCGAGGTTATAAATGAAATGATTTTCAAGAAATTTCTTGAGGTTTCTCATGATAAGAAATTGGGGTTGACCATATTTTCAAAACTTGTACCTTTCCATTTTGCACATCTATTGGGGCAGATGCAGGTATTGAACATGTTGGAACTTCTAACCACTATGCTTTGGGGAGTACCCATGTATGATTCTATAGTTCCTATTCTAGTACAAGAAATGATGAATGCAATGGAAAGGATTGTGAAAACCATCATTTATGCATGTAACCATGCTTATCACTCTTCAATGAAACACATTGTGCAAATTATATAGTTGTTCAATCTCTCAAAAGAATCATGCAATTGGAGAACTGGAATTGGATAGAAACAAAAATGTGTAGTTTATGGACATTGACAAGTGTGGTGATGGTGATTTAGAATTGGCTCTAAATGAATTTGGTATCAGCACAAATAAGGTGGGTGGGAAGTTCTAAAAAGTTTTTTATAATAAAGCTGGATAAGAGAAAGAAAAAAGGATTTACAGAGTATCGGCCTTCATTTGGCTTGCGAAGAATTTCTTTTCAAATTGCAAGAAATGGGATAAACGAGTACAAAGAGTCTTCAAAAAAGTACAAAGGAAATGAATATGATCATGCCATAAAGTGGCATCATAGAAGGAGCACATAGACCATATACTAAGAGGCATAGATCATGTAGAGTGGCAACAAATTGTGAGGAATGGGTAACATCTATTGATGAACAATAAACATTGAGCATTGAACTTGAAAAGGGTATGAGGTGTGGAGACAAGGAACCGAATATCAAAAATATTAAAGAAGAAACTAAGGCCACAACAACAATAACATAGAGGGCCCTTTATTTCAAAGAAGAAAAAAAAAGAATTCAAACTAAATGGAGAAATTCCCTGAAGACATTTTGATGCCACAGTAAACATGTATGCAGATGCACTACAAACAACACTCCTGGAAATATGTATGTAGATAATGGAAGCATCCAAAAAAAAATCTCATCGAATGCTATTTCAAGCATATTTTGTGTGCAGAGAGAGAATCAAATGATTATGTGACATAAGAACAACACATTTGCAGTTGATGAAAGTAATAGGATCAAGTTTTCAACACAATGATGATAACGCAAAATGGCAAATAAAAATTGATTTTAGTAGAGAAAGAATCCAATTGATACCATGAAATATAGGGAAGTTGTAAATGACGATGTTCACAAAATCTGACAAGATGTGCTCAAAGGTCAAAATTTAAGTTGAAGAAATGCTCAAAAAATCACAAGTCTTTGATGGATAAAAATTCATTGTAATTGGAAGCATGGCATGAAACCCTAAAGTCAACAATGTAAAACTCCATTGAGGAGACACGAGTAGTTAGAGCAAGTTTTTCAAATCTCTCTGATTGTGAGGGTCATGTTGATGAAAATCTTGTTGAGAAGAAACATATACACTCTCACAGATAGAGCAAAAGAACAATTACATCAGGGAAACACAATACTATCAGGAGAAAATATATTAGTCACCATGATAAGGAATGTCACAACAAAGGATTAAAGGAAGATATAAATATTAAAACAATTGTTGTTGATAAAATAAAGAAGAGATTTAAAAATGTGATTGCGGGAGTAATAAGGTGAAGATGGAAGGATAGAGTTTTTTCATAAAGTAAAATATTTTCATTGAAATATGAAATATTTTAACAAAGGGAGTTATAAGGTGAATAATTATTTTACCCACAAATGTACAAAAGGTGAAATTTATAAAATATTTACATTGGGGTGTGGAATATTTTCTACCAAAGGAATTACGAGAGTTGGTAATGGGTAATTATTCAAAGGAGATATTTGTTTGGTGGAAATATAAATGCAAAAGGGGAAATATTATTTTCATGCGCGAAACAAAGATAACGAAGATTAAAATACTTTAGTTTGACGAAGGAAATTAATTAAAATAGTGAAGCACTACAACAAAAGAGATATGAAGGATCATGAATGTTGAAAATATAATGTATATATTCCAGATGAAATCAAATGAAGGAGTGATTAGATTTAGGTATAAGCAGTAGGGTAGAAAATAATTAGTTGTATGATAGGTTGATTAGTTGCTGAAACAAAATATTGTGCTATGTATTGCAAAATATTTTGAAGTAATAAAATGGACAGGAAGACTTAATTTGGTGATCCAATTATGGTGCCAATTGTTTGTTGAATTAATTGAAAAATATTATCAAGTTGTCTCCAAGGTTGGCATTTCCTTATTATTTAAATTGATGTATCAAGGATATTTTCAATTTATGAAAGCACATTTACTGCTCTTTTGTGGTTCAATTAACTGGCTCCTTCAAGGAAGGATTAAATTCTTTTAATTAATCACAATGATTTGGAAAAGGTCATTTGGATTGATAAGAAGAACATGATAATTACACCCTTACACATTTATACAAGGTATAAACAGTCACAAGTGCCAAGCAAATCAAATTATAGCCAATAAGTAAGTCACATATCATTCACCTCTTAACTCCATTAACTCAACAAAAGTAGGCACTAGTCATACCAATTCCATTTTAGAATCTCATAAAATATTATTAAAGACCTTCAAATTTCAAATTCAATAATAGGAGTAGGAGTAGGTGGCAAGATTTCATCTATTACACTTTATGCCACTGTCATAGATCCATCAATTCAATCGATTCGTACAACTCTAATTTTTCTTTAGTTATAAAGGTATACCTTCCTAGGTTAGTAGAGCCTCAAGTGTAGGACATTATCAAACAGATTGGCTAACTCTATTCGTTGGTTCAAGAACATTGCAAATCTTATCATAGAGCTTGGCATTCTCTTAGGATTTGTAATCTGCATTTTTGAGATCCAAAAAATTGGTGACTCTACTGGAAAGAACTTGAAGAAACCCTGTAGCAAACTGTCATGCCTTATAGAGTCAAAAAATTATTTTTGCATCCTTGTCATCTCACATAATTGATTAAGGGGATTTCACTAGGGAAAATCAAGAGCAATTTCAAAATCCATTTCATTTTCCTACTTTTGGAAAAGTAGGTTGTGAATTTGATAAAGACTTGATGAAGAATATACAACCATCTTCAAACTACAAAATTTCTAGTCAGAAATAAAAATGGGGGGTTGAAGTATGCATATCAATTATTCTTTTCCCCATACATGTTATGGTGCAACTAAGAATTTTGGCAATGGAGGTAATGTATATTATTCATAGTAGAATATTTATGCACCACAATCATCAAACCAAATGAATGCTTATCATGTCCCTCCTAGATAAATATTGGTAAGCTATTAGGATCATCAACATATTCAATATCCTAAGTATTATCCATATCAATACCAAATGCCATATCAAAATGTGCAACACAATTTCATCCCTCTTGGAAGTGTCAATCAAAACCTACATCAAGATGTATATCAGAGTCAACAATTTGAGGAGGAATGTGGTGAGCATTCATATACTCAAGAAACAAATCAAGACTCTAAATCAGAATGTTTCATATCCCCCTTGGATGCATTTTTTAACTTAAGAAGAAAAAAGGGAGAATTTGGATGCTCTCTACTCAGATGATTTAATTTTATCCTTACACAAATACCTCTCAATTATGAGATTGATTAGTCCATGCACATTGAGCAGTTTATGAGGGCATATGAGCCTAATTCAATTTATTGGCCTGAATCATTCAAACCAGTTACTTTTGAATAGGTAGGAAAACTGATGATTATTATAAAAAAAGAAGGTATGAGCATGGGGAAATCACTAATGAGCATGGAGAAGATGATCAAATGATTCAGCCAATAGAGGAAACATGCATTAGTGAAATTCTCAATGATGATACTTTAGACTTGAATGATGATGAAATTGTTGAGGTTCAATTTTCTACTTTGGAGGATGATGGCAACACTGAAGATATTGCTATAAGCACATTACCTATTGAATATATTAGCAATAATTCAGATAAAGTGGAGGTGCAACTATGTATTCATTATCATAGCATTGACAAATTGGAAGCTAAAATAAAAGAAGACAATATGCCCTACAAAAATGAAGAAGGAAATGATTACGATCAGCTCATTGAAGATGAGTGTGCAAGTGAAAATAATTCCTATGACAACCTACATGAAGAGGATGAAGATGTAGAGGGTATCTCCTGCATAACAGATTGTGACTGTGAGGAATCGATTGAAAATCTAGATTTTGATGACAATCATCTGGATTTGAAATCAAGTGGTTCTTGCAACTATTATGGAGATTAGGAGGAAGAAGCAATGAAAAGTGTAAGTACATTTAAAATTAAGCAAACAAGACCTCTAGCTGTAGTTGAGTGCCATGATGACACAATAAATGAAGAAAATTTTTGTACACCTAAAAATGGTTTTCAATTTTTTTCAAACCCATTATATGATGAAAAGATAGAAGAACAAATGATATTCTACCAAGGTATGCCAGGACATGAATTTCATGTGTATTCAAATCCATCTTATGATGATGATGAAGACTTTTCTAATAATCAGGATGATGTACCAATTTGTGAAGCAATTGAATATGGGATCGATGCACCTGAATTACCACCTTTTCATGATGAAAAAGGTGAAGAATATGAAAAAAATGAGATGGATGTAGTAGCATGTTCATTCAACACTAAGAAAATTTCAAATATGCTAACAAATGAATATAAAAAATACACACACAAGGATACTGTTGAAATTTCATCCCCAACATTAGTTGGCTCGAATATGCATAATCATGATTACATGAGTCAAAAATTTGTGTCATTTCCAATTAGTGATATTGAAGAAGTAGAAAATATTTCAGATCTGATTATTCCAAAAGATATTGATGTGACAAAATTTTTAGATTTACATGAGAGGCATTCAGATGAATTTTTAGTACAACTAGGAGATCATTTTACAATACATGATAGTAAGCAAAATAATGAGAAATGTTGCATTGAATATGCATACACATTGTATGATGAAGATGAAAAATATTTGTCACATGATGATGGAAAATATGAATTACAGAATGGAAAATGGAACATGAGTCAGGCTGAACATAATGATTTTCTAAAAGTTTTCAATGGTGGTGAATATAACATGGTTGATTGCATGAATGTTTTCAAGAGGAATATGATGAACTAAAAAAAAAAAAGGTGTATCATAGGGGAAAATAGGGTCCTTTCTTTCTAATGGCCTTGTGCCATCAATTATGGTGTGGGTTTTTAAAAACCATATTAGTTCATGATAGAAAAAAGGTTTGGATATGCTGTTGAATAGATAAAACACTTGCTTTGCTCTCCCAAAGACCTAGATTCTTGCTATGCCCATAGGGGTAATACATCCATAGACGGAGCCACTATTGGAGCCAAAAATTTCATGCAAAATTTAGGTTCCCATGATGAAAAATTGGATTCCAACACTTAGAAAAACTATTGAAAAATATGCTCAAATGGTCCACTTTGAAAATTCACAAAATGAAGTTTGTGAAATTTCATGCAAAATCAGTTTGTATACATGCTCATCTACCATATGTGAGTTTATCTACCAATTTTCAGTTCCTTCCAATCTAATTTGACAAAGTTTCAATAGGCCAAGTTGAAGGTTTTTAGGAAGGCTTGTTGTTTACACAGTGGTAAAATCTGTTAAAGTGACCAACTTTGGATAATAATATTAAGAAGCTAGAAGATTCTCAAGATGAACCAGTTGGTACCCATGATTTTCCCCATCTCAATGTGCATCCATGTCAATTTTTAGAGCTTTAGGACATCATTAGGTATTTTTTTGAAATAAAAACCAAATGGATTTTACCCAGTTTGAAGACTGCATTTCCAGGACAACTGGGAAGTGGTCAACTTTTATGTTTGGTATTTTGTAAAAGAAGATTCTTGGTGAAAAAAAATCTTGCAAACATGATCATGAATCCCAAATGAACCAATCCTCCAACTTATGGCTTCATAGAAAGGGATTTGATATTTTTTCAAAATGGCAAGATGGTGATCTCTAATTGATTTTGATAATGGCAATTTTCAGAAAGTACTGAGTAAGCAATATTGGACATTTGTAGTTTTCAATTCCAATAAATACATATTTATCTATCTTTCATCCACACTCCCCTACCATCAATTAACATACTAGTGAATTTTCATGGCTCCAAGAGAATAGTTGATCATCCTTCCACAGTGATTCTGGAGGCCATTTGGCTCTTTTTGACTGTAGTGCAAGATGTCAAAAAAGAGAAAATTATAATGAATACAAATTCAATTTTAAGTGTTCATATGCATTACAAAAGAGCCCCTTCCTAAGTCAAGTTCATGAAAAGGATGAATTGCCATTATGATCAATAGCCTAAATTCACCCCAATACATCAAAAGGTAAAGAATAAGTTTTGAAGTATTGATATAAATGTTGAACTCTCAAAGACTTGAGATCACACCCATCTCTCATGAATAATATAGTTATAATTTATATCAATTAAGCACATAAAATCTTCAAGTCACATTTTCTCCCAACTTGGTCAAAACTAGTTTTAACATGGGCATGAAAATAAGTTAGAAGCCAAACTTCACATGAACATTTGGGCTTATTTAGTGGCGATGGATAAAATAACACTCAATGCATTACTAGTGAAAGCAAGAGATTAGTTGAACAATATGTTGCAATTCAAAAGGATAGTAATCTTGCATAGGAGAAGGTCATCATGAAGCATAATATGAGTAAAGTAGAGAAAATCTAAGAAAGAAAATTTTTAGCATTACCCATTTCAGTTTAGAGTCAAGGAATTTTAATCATGGAGGTTATAAATGAGGAAATTTTCAAGAAATTTCTTGAGGTTTCTCATGATAAGCAATTGGGGTTTACCATATTTTCAAAACTTGTGTCTTGCCATTTTGCACATCTATTGGGGTAGCTGCATATATTGAACATGTTGGAACTTCTAACCGCTACTCTTTGGGGAGCACCCATGTATCATTCTATAGTTCCTATTTGAGTAAAATCCATGAGGAATGTGATGGAAAGGATTGTGAAAAATATGATTTATGCCTACAACCATGCTTATCCCTCTTCAGTGAAACACGTGTAGATTATATAGTTGTTCAATATCTTAGAAGAATCATGCAAGTGGAGAACTGGAATTGGATAGGAATTAAAATGTGCAGTTTATGGTCATTGACCAGTGTGGTGATGGTGATTTAGAATTGGCTCTAAATGAATTTGGTATCAACACAATTATGGTTGGTAGGAAGTCCTTCTAAAAAGGTTTTTGTAATAAAGCTGGATAAGAGAAATTAAAATTGATTTACAAAGGATCGACCTTGATTTTTCTTGTGAACAACTTCTTTTCAAATTTCAAGAAATGAGATAAAGGAGTATAAAGAGTATTCAAAAAATTCCAAAGAAAATTAATATGGTCACACCATAAAGTGGCATCATAGAAAGAGTACACAAACTGTATGCTAAGAGGCATAAATCCTATAGAGTGGTAGAAGACTATGAGGAATGGGTAACATCTATTGATGAAAAATAAACATTTATCATTAAACCTAAAAAGGGTATGAGATGTGGAGACAAGGAACTAAATATCAAAAATCTTAAAGAACAAACAAAGGCCACAACTACAATAATACATAGGGCCCTTTATTTCAAAGAATAATAATAAGGCATTCAAACTAAATGGAGAAATTCCCTAAAGACATGTTGATGCCATGGTAAACATGTATGAAAATGCATTGCAAACAACACTCTTGGAAATATGTATGCAGATAGTGGAAGCATCCAAACATATTTTTCATCAAATGTTATTCCAAGCATATTTCATGCATAGAGGGAGAATCAAATGATTATGTGGCACAAGAACAAGGCATTTTCATTTGATGAAAGAAACAAGAGAAAGTATTTAACGCAATGATAATAATGTAGAAGGGTAAATATAGATTTATTTTAGTAGAGAAAGAATCCAACGGATACCTTGACATACAAGGAACTTGCAAATGATGTTGTTCACAAAATCTGACAAGATGTGCTCAAAGGTCAGAATTTAAGTTGAGGAAATACTCAAAATATCACAAGTCTCCGATGGATAGAAATTCATTATAATTGGAAACATGGCAGGAAACCTTAAAGTCAACAATCCAAAAATCCATCGGGGAGACATGTGCAGTTGGAGCAATTTTTTCAAATTTCTCTAATTGTGAGGGTCATGCCAATGAAAATCTCATAAGGAAGAAACATATACACTCTCAATGATAGAGTAGAAGAACAATTACATTGGGGAAAAACAATACTATCATAAGAAATGATTTTAGTCACCGCAATAAGGCATGTCATACTGAAGGATTAAAGGTAGATATAAATATTAAAATAATTGTTGTTGATAAAATAAAGAAGAGATTTAAAAATGTGATTACAAGAGTAATAAGGTGAAGATTTATTGAATAAATGGAGGGATAGAGTTTTTTCATAAAGTAAAATATTTTCATTGAAATATGAAATATTTTAACAAAGGGAGCTATAAGGTGAATAATTATTTTACCCACAAATGCACGAAAGGTGAAATTTATAAAATATTTACATTGAGGGGTGGGATAATTTTTACCAAAGTGTATGTGCAGGATTATGATGGGCCAAAAAGTGGCAATATTATGGGTATTTGTAGGGAATGTGGCAGACAACTTTTTTCTTACCCAAAATTGATGAAACAAAAAGGGTTTTCAGAGGAGATTCTCAGCTTTCCACCAATATAAATTATGCTTTAATTTGAGTTTGATAAATAATTATTATTCATTTTCTATTAGCATTACGACTAAAGTCCTAATTAATAGGCTAATTGAAAAATATTTATAACTTTAAAACGGTATACATTTTTTGAATCTGAAACATGTGTCACATTCTATGCTTTGCATACTATAGGATTAAAAAAAGAAAAATTAAATTTCATGAACTTTTGACCAAGTTAAGGTGGTCAGACATACGATTTTTTATATTTTTAAAAATTTGTAATAAAAAAATCATAATTAATTATTTACATGGAAAAAAAATTACAAAAAAATATGTATCACATCCGACATGGGTCCTCTACTATATATAAAATCTTATAAAAAAATATTATCATTTTATTATGGTTAGGGTGGTCAGACAAACACCTACTTCTTATTTTTTCCTTGAAATTTAGGTACTATTGCATTGAAATTTCAAATTTTCACTAAATAGATTTTTTTTTATTTAAATAAACCTAGTAGTTTAGAAACTACATTCAATTTTCTACAGATTCTATTCTTACATATTTTGAAATAATAAAGATAACTTATTCAGATTTTTACGTCAAGTTTCCTAACACTGATTTTTCTAAATTTTTTGCCACTTAAGGGCCTAATTTTTCCATGATGATCCTGCACATACCCCAAAGGAGTTATGAGAGCAGGTAATGGGTAATTATTCAAAGGAGATATTTGTTTGGTGGAAATATAAATGCAAAATAGGAAATATTATTTTCACGCAAAACAAAGATAATGAAGATTAAAATATTTTAATTTGTCGAAGGGAATTAATTAAAATAGTAAAACACTGCAATGAAAGAGATATGAAGGATCAGAAGTCTTGAAGATATAATGTATCTATTTTAGATGAAATCAAATGAAGAAATTATTAGATTTAGGCAAAAGTAGTAGGGTAGAAAATCATTAGTAGTAGGATGGGTTGATCAGTTGCTGAAACAAAATATTGTGCTATGTATCGCAAAATATTTTGAAGTAATAAAATGGATAGGAAGACTTAATTTTTTTGATCCAATTATGGTGCCAATTGTTTGTTGAATTAATTAAAAAACATTATCAGTTTTTCTCCAAGGTTGAAATTTCCTTATTATTTAAGTTGATGTATCAAGAATATTTTCAATTTATC
Source organism: Sequoia sempervirens (assembly GCA_007258455.2). Classification (NCBI taxonomy): domain Eukaryota; kingdom Viridiplantae; phylum Streptophyta; class Pinopsida; order Cupressales; family Cupressaceae; genus Sequoia; species Sequoia sempervirens. The sequence goes on from VDFB02281492.1 coordinate 673,419,797, forward strand.
AACATTTGTTGCTCTTGTGTGGTTCAGTTAATTGGCTCCTTCAAGGAAGGATTAAATTCTTTTAATTAATCACAATGATATGAAAAGGCCATTTGGATTGATAAGAACTTGATAATTAAACTCTTGCATGTTTATACAAGGTATAAATAGTCACAAGTGCCAAGAAATTTGAATTATAGCTAGTAAGTAAGTCACACATCATTCACCTCTTGAATTCATTAGCCCAAAATAAGTAGGCACTAGTCATACCAATTTCATTTTAGAATCTCATAAAATCTTATTCAAAACATTCAAATTTCAAATTCAATACTATGAGTAGGAGTAGTTGGCATGCTTTCACCTATTACACTTTATGCCACTATCATAGATCCATCAATTCAATCAAGTCATACAACTCTAAATCTTCTTTAGTTATAAAGGTATACCCGCCTAGGTTAGAAGAGCCTGAAGTGTAGGGAGTTATCAAACACATTGACTAACTTTGTTCGTTGGTTCAAAAACATTGCAAATCTGATCATAGAGCTTTGCATCCTCTTAGGATTTGTAATCTATATTTTTGCGATTCAATACTGTCATATACACAACTTTCCCAATCTACATTTGTATAAGAACTTAGTATAAAATTAGTATCCCTAGGATACCAAAATCCATAATCCAAAGTGCCAATGAAATATATGAATATCCTCTTAATAGTAGAAATATGTGTTTGTTTAGGATCTTCTTAAAATCTAGGCACAAGAAAAACTGCATGCATGATATCCAATCTAGTAGAAATTAAATACAACAATCCACTAGTCATAGATTTGTATTTTCTTTGATCAACCTTAGATGAATCATCATTTGTACTCAATTTATGTCTAGTCACCATAGAAGTACACACCGGTGTAGAACCATCCATCCCAAAATTCTTCAACATTTCTCTTACATACTTTGGATATGAAATAAAGATCACTTTCTCTTTTTGATTAATTTGTAAGACAAGAAAGAAATTCATCTCACAAAACATAGATATCTCAAATTATTTTTGTATTTTTGCAGCAAACATCTTTCACATAGTTTCATTTAATCTAAAGATAATGTCATCAACATATACAACCACTATCAAGATCTTGTCATTTTATATTTTAAAATATAGATTATTATCTATTGTTCCTTTGTTGAAACCTTGCTAAATCAAATATATGTCTATCTAGGAGATTTCTTTAATCCATATAAATCCTTATTCAATTTACAAACCATATCCAGTTTATTTGACAATTCAAATCCTTCTGATTGTTCCATGTAGAACTCTTACTCTAACTCACCATTCAAGAATTCATACTTAACATCCATCTGATAGACCTTGAAATCTTTATGAGAAACAAACACTAAATTTTTTTTTATAGCTTTTATCCTTTCCATGGGAGAAAGTATCCTAAAAACTTATACCTTCTACTTGTGAGTAACCCTTACATAGAAGCCTTGCTTTATTTATAACTAATTATTCTTTCTCATTCAATTTGTTTCTGAAGACCCATTTTGATATGATCATGTGTTTTTATCTATTGGTCTAGGGACCAATTTCCAAGTTTTGTTCTTCTTGATCTCCACAAGTTCTTCTTCCATAACTTTCATCCAATTTTCATCATTACATATTTCACTTACGGTGTTTGGGTCAACCTCAAAAAGTAAACACAAATTTATCTCACTAGTAGTAGTAACAGTTCTACTTCTTCTTAGTACTCCTTTCCTAGTGTATCCAATGATTTGATCTTTTGAATGGTTCTTTTCACATATTTAGGTGTCTTTGGGGACACCACCTAAGCTTCTACTTCTTCATTTTTCTTTTCATGTTCTTCCACAATTTCTTCAACTTCTATATAATCAAGTTCATGTCAGATACATATCCATCAACTTCAATTGAATTCTTCACTACTTCATCAACCTTGACATTTGTGCTTTCTACAATCTTTCTTAGTCTATTATTGAAACATCTATAAGCCTTGATTCTAGTATAATATTCAAGCAAGATACATTGATCACATCTAGCATCAAACTTGCCTAAATTTTCTTCATCCCATTTGATATAACATTTACATCCAAATACCTTGAAATGTTTAACAGTAGGAATTCTTCCACACCATAGCTCATAGGGGGTCTTAGTACTATTAGCTTTTTCTTGAACTTGATTGAACACATAAACAATAATGTCAATAGCTTCTCTCCAGTAAAATTTTGATAGACTAGTTTCAGGAATCATTGATCTACTAGCTTCTTGAATCATTCTATTCTTTCTTTCAACAACTCCATTCCCCTGAGGAGTTCTAGGAGTAGATAACTAATTTTTAATTCCATGAAATTTACAAAATATATTAAATTCATGGGAGGTGAATTCACCACCTTTGTTATACCTCAAGCATTTTATTATCAAATTTACTTCATTCTCAACCATAGCCTTAAATTCCTTGAATATATCTAATGCATCAAATTTCTCTCTAAGAAAAGTAGCCCATGTATACCTAGAGAAATGATCAATCAAAAGCATAAAGTACCTTTCACCTTGTAGACTTCTCACTCTTGTAGGACCATAGAGATATATATGAATCAAATCTAGTAGCCTGGTAGTAGATTGTTCCTTTCATCTGAAGTTATTTCTTGCTTGCTTTCCAAACTAACAATTCTAGCAAGTAACATTAGTAGGATTTGTAATCCTTGGTAAATATCTCATGGATTGCACTTCAATGATTCTTTCCATATTATCAAAATTCATGTGACAAATTTTCCAGTTCCATAACCAGTTTTCATTAATCTAAGTCATAAATCATTATCTATCAACATCGTTAAGTTGATAAATGTTTCCTTCAGACTTCTTTCCTGCAACAATCACTGTTTTGAATCCTTTCTAGATTTTGCATGACTCATCCTGAAATACAAGATTATATCCTTTACTACACATCTTTCCAACACTCAAGATATTATTCCTTAGGCCCTTAACATAGTATACATCATCAATATTATGCTTTCCATCAAAACTTACTAAACCTATTCCACAAATCTTAGCATCAGTATCATCTCCAAACATAACTAAGCCTCCATCATTTTTGAAAATTTAACAAACTTAATCTTGTCATTGGTCATGTTATTTGAACAACCACTATCAACAACCAATAGATCTTTTCTTGTTTAACATGAATAGAAAAAATCATTGTACCTTCACTCTTTTTTGTAGTATTTTCCTTCACCTATCTTTTAGTATTAGAAAAGCTAGATTCATTTTTTATAGCCAAGAACAAGCATTCATTGTCATCAAAATTCCATAATTAGATTCTTCATTAGAAATACCAGCATCCTCATTCACATAGTATGCTCTCTTAATTTCCTTTCTTTTGTTTTCTTTGCTAAATATTTATTTATTCTTAATAGCTCTTTTCAGACATCTCAAAGCATAATGATCTATTCCTCCATAATTTAAAGGATAACTTACCTTCATACTTACCAAATCCTTTCCTCATCCTTCTTACAAAGTTGGCTTCTACTTCATCGAGGTTCTCTTCATATGTATCATCAGATTTTGTATCCTTGAAAGTAGTTTTTGTCTTCAATCCATTTCTCAAGCTAGGCTTTCTCATTTCATAAGATGTTAGAGTTCCTAATAACTGATCTTTAGAATAAGTCTTGTAATCTATGAATTCTTCAATAGAAAATACCATTTCAATGTATGCATTAGGGAGAGTTCTAAGAATCTTCTTCACAATCCTAGATTCATCTACTATAGCACCAATTCCTTGCATTCCACCTACTAGCTCATCCAATCTTTGTACATAGGATTTAATGATTTCATCTTCATACATATGCAAGATCTCAAACTGTGCTTATGAATTCTACAACTTTTCTTCTTTGACCTTTCCATCTCCTTCATGAATCTTTCTAAAGCATCCTAGACTTCTTTAGTAATCTTCACATTTTGAACTCTAATGAACTCGAAATGTGAAAGATTATTCTTCAGAATAAACTTCACCTTATTTTTTGCTTCAAGTGCCTTGATCTCATTAGCTATACTTGAACCATTAACAAGAGGAGTGTAGGAAATCTTATAAGCTTTCTCAACATCATATCCACAGTACTCTAGATATCCCTCCATCAAACTTAGGATACTCAAAATTGATTTTTCTCGCCATCCTGGAGCTTCCTTAAATGGTTAAGCTCTTCTCTAGGGAAAAAATATCTGATACCAATTTTTGAACAAGACAATTTAGAGGGGGATTAATCAGTTTTGACAAACTTTAGCATTTAAAACTTTAACTACAAATTAGATCAATCATAAATCCTTTGCTTTGCTAATATGATTAATCATTAAGTGAAAAGATAGAAATTGAAAAAACATCATATATACACAATAATACCATATTTATGTGGAAAAACCAATAATGGAAAAACCATGGTGAGGATTCGATCACAATATAGAGAATATCAAAATCAATTACAAAGGATCACTGCAGAAAAAAGATTTACTATCAAGATCAAAACTCACTATCCAACAAGGGTTAACCACTCAGAGGGCTAACTACCATAGAGTTACAAATAATATGGAAGAGATTTGTTGCAAAGAGAAAACAATGTCAATGCAACAAATATTTCAACCACAATTTGATCACACACTTGTAGACATGCAACAATGATAGAGTACACCTTCAACTCATTATTTCCAGAAACTCAACAATTAGATCTCACACTAATCTTCCCAAAATCACATCACATACACAATATTTCACATCTATCTTGCTTTCATTCTCTTGCCTCTTCACAAAAATTTCAACCTATATTTATAGCATCTTCAACTTTGAAACTCATCCAAAGTTGGCCACATACCATTTATGTTTATAAATTCAAATTAGGTCAGTGCCAAAAAATTCTAGGATGGAATTGGAATGAGGGCGATCTAACCAAAAGCTTCAATTCACTTCTATAAGCTTCAAAAGAAGTGTTAAACACAAGGTCATCCAAACTAGTGTGAAAAACATAAAGCAATTGAGCACATGCAACCTTAACATGATCCAATCTTTCTAGATAAGAAAATTAACTTGAAAACATTCCCAACAACTTATCCTAGAAGCTGCAAGTCATAATACTTGAACAAGAAGAAATCTAAAACAACAACATTTCTCCCAAACATTAGCTAGATACACAAAATTACATAGTTCAGAACTGGTTAACATAACTCACACTTTGCAATGATCTAAAACCCCAAAATCTAGATATAGCAGCTTACAACAACCATGAACAATACCTCAAATCCTCATTAACATAGCACCAAACTGTAGGGTAAAAATCAAAGAAAACACTAAACACCTGCAACCTTTCTTCATTATAATTTTCTCAATATCCTTGACATATACAGACATCAATGATAACTCCTTAATACTCGCATCATACTTGCAACAAAGATATGCAATGTTAGCATGACACAATAACATTAAGATCTTCCAAAATTAAAAAATAAATACAAGCTAGGTAGTGATTTTATATAAAACAAAAGAGAGGATGGAGGTGAAATTCAATAGATAGAAATTGACCACCACTAACCACCAATATTAAATAAAGTGATGAAAACATAAATACTCTACCCTTAAAAGGTGGATACAACTCATCACTTTATATCATAGTTATTAAATGAGAAAATCACTTTATTATCTTATGAAAGTTTAATAAAGGTGTAGGAAAAACCTATATCTAAGGGAAAATAAATTATCCCACTAGGAAAATGAATACCTACACTAATAGTAATATCAAAATATATTTTTATTAGAAAAAAAATCCATATGAAGTGCAAAGTATATTTTTAAGTTTTATTTTGATGCATATGTTAAACATAAACCCTTATTTTTGGTGAAAAGCTTATGTTTACTAATAAATAGATAAAGATTATGATAAAATAACATATATTACAAACTATACTTTTTAGAAAGTTTTCTCTAAGACCTACAAACAAAAAAACTTTCTATTTGGTGGTCCAACCCATTGTTCAAAATATAACTTTTCTTGGAAAATTTTGGGAGAAGCAATAGGATGAAATTCTTAAGACCTTCAAATGAAGGCACCTTTTAATTTACTACCCTAATTAGATGGTAGATTATTTTCATGGTCCCTTCCATGAAGGACTTTGAATGTGAAACATTTAAAATGAAAAATTTAATAAATAAAAAATACATATATTCAAAGATGTTTTAAAATTTTTGACACCTTGGAATCAGTTTCTTGGCCCATACCAAATTTGGGACACACCATTGTGCAATCACCCATATTAATTAGAAATATGAGATAAACAAATGTAAATATATAAATAAGTCTAAATCCCTTGGGTAAAACCTTAGAGATATTTGAATGTCAACTCCACCAAAATGTAAAAAACTATAATAAATTTAAAGTTACATAAAATTATCCTAGAAAATAATGAATTGGTCATAGAAAGTAAGTATCTAAAACAAAATTTTAAGACTAAAACATGGAAAAATAAAGGCTTAGAAATTAGATGAATAAATTCTTGTTACTTAGATAAAATATGATATGGATATTTTGTGATAGATTTTTTAAGATCATTTGTCTATATGTAAACAATTCAAATTTTATTGAAAAAATGAATTCAATTTTAGAAACTCATTCTTTGATTTTTAGGGTCACTTCCATATCTATGAATTTAATCTCAAAAATTAGTATGTTTTTATAATCCTATGAAGAAATTAGGCTTTCCAAAAATATCCATGACTTTGGGATAAAAGTGCTTTGGATTGCACATATTTAAAAAATTAATTACAATTGAACCTATTTTACTTAATCCCATTTATATTATAATAGTATAATTATATTCAATAATACACTAATTATAAAATTCTTCATAAATTATAATTATATTAAACAAAAAATATGTTTATGGAATCATATTATTTCTAAATTATAGAAAATAATCAATGCCATTTCATGCAAATGGATGTAGAGAAATATTACCAAGTGAAGAAAAGTTTAGACATTTTCTTTCATTGAATGATTAGTAATTTTATTTCTCTCATTCAAGACTTCTCTTTATAGGTTTTACAACAAAAATTAGACTTGAAATATCTATTTTTCAACATTGTCTAGTTCAATAGTTCAAGATTGATTTTGGGTAGTAAATATAGGATAAATATTTACCTATTTCAGTGTGGATGAGATTTAAAATTGCTATTGATATTTTATGACTAAATTTTGTTTAAATAAGTGCCTCAAGATAGTACTAAAATTCCAAGTTATGATATTTAGATGATGGTAGCAAGGAAACAAATGATTGGTCTTAAATAGTGGCTAAAGGAGATGTGAAAATATCTAATACTTTTAATATAATTGATAGTATTTATCTTCTTTTTGAATTCATCCATTCCCCTTCAATTCATAAATCTACCAACTCTATAAATCTAGACCATTCATTACTAGGTTTTAGATCTAATGGAAAATATTTTGTTGGCTTGTCTTACCCTAGAATGTAACTCTATTTTATGAGGGTGTTGTATTAAGACTGTGGTAGAGAGAAGACAATAATGTATTCTGAGAGCCTGATAGTTGTGTTGTCTCTTAATCTCTGAGTGGTGATACTGCTATGAGAAGATTTCTCTACAAATATATTGTAATCTCTATGATTTACTAAATAATATATTGGGCAGCTTTTGGAGTGTGGTTTTTCTCCCAAAAGGGTTTTCCCCATGTAAATCACTGTGTCGTGGTATGCATGATTTTTTATGTTTATTTTTGTTTAATTTTACGTAACTATTAAATATTTGTAAAATTTTTGCATTATTCTCATCTCAAGATTAGTGGAGGAAGTTGTCCCACTACCTTACCTTCCTTACAAGTGGTATCATATCTTGACCACCTTTGGTTTCAGTTGTGGGTTGTTGGCTTTTTTGAACTACTCTAGATTTAAGTGGGAGCTTATACAAAAGATACTTGGTAACCTTGTTACAGGAATTTTTAGATGATAAGTTCATCAGGGATAATAAAGGTGGAGAAATTTTTTGGAAATAATTTTTAGATGTGGAAGCTAAAAATGGAGGATCTATTAATAGATTGAGATCTATGGGATGCTATTGATGAGAATGTTTCAAGACCTTTAGATCTTACTCAGGATACTCAATATGATGCTATGGACTTTAAAACCAAGGGTCTAATTAGATTGTGCTTGGTAGACTCTATTTTAATTAATGTCGATGAGGAGACCTCTACACATATACTATGGAAGAAGCTTGGTGAGATGTATCAGGCCAAATCTTTAGTGAACAAAATTTTCTTGAGGAAGAAGTTGTATTCCTTGAGAATGGAAGAGGGTGGACAAATAATAGACCACTTAGAAGCATTAAATATGTTAGCGGCTCAATTGGCATCAGTTGGTGTCAAAATGGATGAGGAGGAGAAATGTTAGATCCTGCTTTGTTCTTTGCTTGATTCATGGGATTATCTTGTTATGGCTATTGGGAGTTCTTATGTTATATTGAAGACTGAAGATGTGGTAGGTTATTTTCTTTATAAAGAAATAAGGAGGAAGGTATCCATCACTACTAAGGAGCCCTAAATGTTTGTGGAAGACCTAAGGAAAAGGGAAAGAAGAATGAGAAGCATGAAAAATCCAAGTCCAAGAGGAGATCTAAATCTTTTGGAAAGTCTAAAGTTATTTGCTCGAACTATGGTAAGCCTAGGAATGTTTGTAAGGAATTTAAAAAAGGAAAGTAGAAGAAAAAGGGTATGTGCAGGATCATGATGGGCCAAAAAGTGGCAATATTATGGGTATTTGTAGGGTATGTGGCTGACGAATTTTTTTTTTACCCAAAATTGATGAAACAAAAAAGGTTTTTAGAGGAGGTTATGAGCTTTCCACCAATATAAATTATTCTTTAATTTGAATTTAATAAATAATTATTATTCATTTTCAATTAGAATTATGACTAAAGTCCTTATCGATGGGCTAATTGAAAAACATCTATAACTTTCAAACAATATCACATTTTTTGAGTTTGAAACATATGCCACATTCTATGCTTCACATACTATAGGATTAAAAAAATAAAAAATAAATTTCATTAAGTTTTGACCAAGTTAAGGTGGTAAGACATACAAGTTTTTATATTTTTTAAAAGTTGTAATAAAAAATTCATAATTAATTATTTACTTGGAAAAAAATTACAAAAAAATATGCATCACATCTGGACATAAGTCCTCTACTTATATATAAACTCTTATAAAAAAATATTATCATTTTATTATGGTTAGGGTGGTCAGACAGACACCTACTTCTTATTTTTTCCCTGAAATTTAAGTACTATTGCATTGAAATTTCAAATTTTCACCAAATAGATTTTATTTATTTTTAAATAAACCTAGTAGTTTAGAAACTAAATTCAATTTTATACAAATTCTAATCTTACATATTTTTGAAATAATATAGTTAACTTATTCAATTTTTTATGTCAAGTTGCCTAACATTGATTTTTCTGAATTTTTTGCCACTTAAGGGCCTATTTTTTCCATGATGATCCTGCATATACCCAAAAGAAGAAAGTTGATTTCGATTCTAAGTCCAAGAAAGAAGATGGTGATGCATTCATTGTAGCATTGAAAACTCATGTAGGTAATGATGCATGGTTAATTAACTCAAGTGCATATTTCCATATGACCTTCAATAGAGATTGGTTTTTTTAATGTGAAGAATTTGATGGAGCTAAGGTGCACTTGGGTGATGATTCTCATTTAGACATTTTTAGTTGTGGTAAAATTAAAATCAACTTTTCTAATGGTAGAATAAAATGATTAATGCTTATCTATGAGCAAACTAATAGATGTGAGTGTGTAGGTAGTATTTTATGATGCAAGATGCAAGATGGTCATAAGTGTTATGGTGATTTCTAGAGGTTTCAAATATGGAACATTGTATAAGCTTGACAGATTAGCATGAAATTTTTTATTTGTGAGAAAACTAATAGATGTGGTTGTGCAGGTAGTATTTTTTGATGTAGGATGCAAGATGGTCAAAGGTGTTGTGTTGATTGCTGGAAGTCTTAGATATGGAAAATTGTATAAGCTTGATGTATGTATTGTTGAGTGCAATAGTGGGCATGTGTAGGATCATCATGGAAAAAACAAGCCCTTAAGTGGCAAAAAAATTAGAAAAATCAGAGTTAGGCAACTTAATGTAAAAATTTGAATAAGTTATCTATATTATTTCAAGAATATGTAAGAATAGAATCTATATCAAATTGAATGTAGTTTCTAAACTACTAGGTTTGTTTAAAAAGTAAAATCTATTTGGTGAAAATTTGAAATTTCAATGCAATAGTACTTAAATTTCAGGCAAAAAATATGGAGTAGCTGTCTGTCTAACCACCCTAACAACAATAAAATGATAATATTTTTTTATAATATTTTTGATATAAGTAGAGAACTCATGTCCTGATGTGATGCATAATTTTTTATAAAAAAATTTCCAAGTAAATAATTAATTATGAATTTTTTATTACAAATTTTTAAAAATATAAAAAACTTGTATGTCTGACCACCTTAACTTGGTCAAAACTCCATGAAATTCAATTTTTTTTTTTTTTTTAATCCTATAGTATGCAAAGCATAGAATGTGACATATGTTTTCGATTCAAAAAATGTGATACCATTTGAAAGTTATGGATGTTTTTCAATCAACCTATCAATCAAGACTTTAGTCATAATTCGAATATAAAATGAATAATAATTACTTATTAAATTCAAAGTAAAGCATAATTTATATTGGTGGAAAGAAAAGAATCTACTTTAAAAACCCTTTTTGTTTCATCAATTTTGGGTTAAAAAAAGTCGTCAGCCACATACCCATCATATTGCCACTTTTTGGCCCATCATGATCCTGCATTTACCCTAGTACTTCCATGAAAATAAATTATGTGGAAGAAGTGATGGTTTCACCTTCAACATATGGTCATGGATTTTGGGTACCCAAGGGTGCTCTTTCTTCTAAGACAAAGTTACTTGTAGAGAAAAATATGTTATGGCACCAGAGACTTTGCTACATTGGAGAAAAGGGTCGAAGGACCTAGAAAAATAGAAACCTTATTAAAGGCTTGTCTAATTGTAATCTTGAATTTTATTTCTATGAGAATTGTATTTATGGAAAACAAAATCGTGTTTAGTTTTACTCAAGCTCTCATAAATCTTGTGGTTTATTAGATCTTATTCATTCTGTTGTGTTTGGTCTTGTAGATGTTCCTTTGATTGGTAAATCCACATATTTTGTTTCATTTATTGATGATTATAGTAAAAGGACATGGGTATATTTTCTAAAGAGTAAATCTGAATTTTTTAGCTGATTTAAAGAATTTAAAGGAATGGTTGAGTTGCAGATTGGAAAGAATTTTTTTTTTTAGGATTTATAATGGCGGTAATTTTTTCTCTATTGATTTTCATAAATTTTGTAAATATTGTGGTATTCATAGACAAAAGGAAACTCTGTATTCTCCACAAAAAAATGGAGTTGTTGAAAGAATGAACAAAACACTAATGGAGAAGGCTAGGGGAATGTTGAGTGGTGTTGGTCTAGAACAAAGCTTTTTGGTTGAAGTTATTGCCACTACCTATTACCTGATTAACATGTCTCCTACATTAGCTCTTGTTGATAAGATGCCTATGGAGGAATCGTCATGTCCCAAGCCTTCATTGATACATATTAGATTTTCTAGTTGTGAGGCATATGCACATGTGCCAAAGGAGAAGTGAACAAAGTTGGAGAAAAAGGATATGAAATGTATCTTCATTGGATATAATTATGGTGTGAAAGGTTAGAAGCTTTTGGATCCTATTGCACATAAGGTAATACATAGTAGAAGTGTTCGATTGTTAGAGAAATTAAGCCTTCTTTTCTTACATTGTAGCTAGAAAAAAGACAATAGGAAGATGTGATTCAATTTCCTCCTACTCCTAACAAAGTTGAATCAAGGCCCAACGATAGACAAGAAGTTGAGGAGATCTCATCTAGCTCTTGATCTTAAAAATAATAGGAAGAACCTCCAACTCAACTTGTTTATAGGTATACAACAAATAGATAACCACCTAAAATATATACATATTATTATTGTAGATGTATTTTTTCTTTCAATACTAACATGGATGAACCTAGATCTGTAGAAGAGGCATTAGGTATGAATGATGAAAAATCCTAGAAGATTTATATGGATGAAGAAATGGTATCTTTGAAAAATAATGATACATGGGATCTTGTACCGTTTCTCGAAGGAAGAAAACATGTTGGTTGCAAGTGGGTGTTCAAGAAGAAGATTGGTTCAATTTGAGGTATTGAGAAGTACAAAGAAAGGTTGGTTGCAAAAGGTTAGTCTCAAGTTGAGGGTGTTGATTATGGTGAGATATTCTCTCCTATTGCAAAAATGACATCCATTAGATTTTGGCTTGCTATTGTTGTTGCTTATGATTTAGAGGTTGAGAAAATGGATGTGGAAACTTATTTCCTTCAGGGTGATTTGGAGGATATTTATATGACATAGCCAAAGCACTCCGTGGTAAAAGGTAAAAGTAAATTGGTTTACAAATTGAAGAAACCTTTGTATCACTTAAAATAGAGTCCTAGGATGTGGTACCAAAAAATTGATACATATGTGTTGGGTTTTGGATTTGAGCATTCTAAATAAAATCATTGTGCTTATTATAAAACTAATGGTGATCATTTCCTATTTATTGCATTATATGTTGATGATATGTTATTTATTAGAAAATGGGAAGGTATTATTTTAGAACTGAAATCTCAACGTGTAGCTAAATTTGAAATGAAATATTTTGGTGTAGCTAAACAGATTATTAAGATGAAAGTTGAAAGAGATAGAGTGAAAAAAAGTTATGGCTTGGCCAAAGTAATTATGTGAATTCAATTTTTACAAAGGTTTACTATGCAATATTGTAGACCATTTTTTTCCATGTTTCAATTGGAACATAGTTATCTATTTCAAATTGTCTAACATTTACATCAGAGATGGAAGGCATGAGTAGAGTGCCTTACCATATTATAGTTGGATGTTTGAAGTATTCTATAGTTTGTACTAGACCAGATATTGTCCAAGCAATGGGAGTTCTTTCTAGATATACGTCTGATCTTTGGTAGAGTTCATTGGGATGTAGTTAAAAGAGTCTTAAAATATTTGTAAGGTACCACATATTATTCCTTACGTTATCATAGTAATATGATTAATATAAAATTTCCTTTGATATTCATGTTTATGTGGATTCAAACTAGGCAGGTGATGTTGATAGCGTAAAATCCACCAACGATTATGTGTTTAGCTTATTTGGTGGTACAATTAGTTGGATGAGTAAGCGACAAGTTGTGGTTGCTTTGCCTATTACTAAAGTAGAGTATATGGTAGCTGATCATGCTTGTAAAGAATCCATTTGGCTTAAGAGATTGTGTTCAGACATTGGAATAAAACAAGGTGCAATGAAAAATTATTGTGATAGTCAGAGTGCAATATGTCCAGCCAAGAACCCAAAATTTTATGTCAAGACCAAGCACATTGATATATAGTATCATTTTGTTAGAGATATGGTCAAGAATGGTAGGGTGAAGTTGGTTAAGATAGAGAATTTGATGAATGTTGTTGATTCGTTAACTAAGTTGGTGAGAAAAGAAAAGTTCAGATGGTGTTTTGGTGTTTTTCCATTACCACTAAAGAATCTCTAAAGAGTAGCCAAATCCTATACTCAAGACCCTTAAAATGAATGGACAACTAACAAGATCCAGTCGAATACTAAAAATTTTTACACTTTAGGCTCTATGGGACCTAGGAGGGTGTTCCTTTCTACATTTCATGTGACTATATCAATGAATGACATAGCAAATCATTGATCGATTCCTATCAAGGGTAAATAATGTAATTCACTCAAAGGTTTTCTAATCTTCAAGCAAACAACTATCAATTCACTAGGAAGAGGGAGAATATATCACATACATGTCTCATAGTAAATGAATTTTAAAATATTTTCACTCTAACCCTGAGTCCACATCCTGATATACTATCATTATCATTCAAATGACAAATACCATAAGAAATAGACAAGTGTCTTCATCAATTGGGTGATAAAGTCATGCATCTTACAATTAGTCTTATAGAAATTATTTAAACTTGATAATTATAGACTATTTTCATAAGGATTTTCATTATGAAAAATCACTATACATAACACATCACTTCTTACCAAATCCTCTATAAATTCTCACAAATCCATGGCCTCATTTAAGCATTTAATTGGTTCCTTGAACCAAAGTAGAAATAAAGACATGCATTCAAATGAAACATTTGAAGATGAATAGGATATACTTTCATTATATTCAAAATTTTCAATAGATGTACAGAGAAGAGCATATGAATCATGCATCAAATTTTTTTTGATATCAGTAATTTCTACAAAACTATTTAAGATTTTCAAATGCATAGTCTAAAGATCAAGACAATTTGACCCATCTATTTTTTGGTATTCTTCTAATTTCTACCCTTTTCGCATATAGGACCTAAAGAATCAAAAGACTAGAACCCCTAAAAATGAGCCATGAATTTCCTTTTATAGTGGAAGGTAGCCAACAAACTCTCAGCTCGAAAGGAACATTACTATACAAAATTTCATTTCAGTTTAAATTTCAACTACATTTACAAAATTCCCCTTATGTTGATTAGGTTAGAACAGGGAAACCACAATTGTAGCAACCACCAAGAGGAGAAAATAAAGTGCCACCAAAATTTCCCCCAACCACTAAGTAAGCAACAAATCCAACGTTCAAATGACCATGGGGGAACACAGTCAACATCAAACACCTCAAAAAACTAGCCACACACGCAGAGAGAAAGCAACTACCAAATAAATTATCAAATAGTACAAAAATTTCATTTCACACACCACCTTTTTAACCACTAGAAGACCCTCCACCACCAACACATCATCCATGATACACATGCCCACTTCATGTCGCACTGAGGGTTGGAGATGAAACCTCAAGTCATTCCTCATCTTTGTCTCATTTCAACACAACACCATCTCACCCACTAGGAGTCCTCATAGCTAAAAGCATGACAGACAATACCTCTACTCTAGGGGATAGAGCTTGGCATAGAGTCACGAGGTACTGGTGATAGCTAGAATCTATCTTCATCTCAATTTCAGATGACTTGTCTGTGATGTCAATGGGTGAGTTTTTCCATCCAAAAGAGCCATGACCATATTGAAGTTTCCACTCAATTATGATGGAAGGCCCATTAGATTCTTTTCCTTTTTCCCTCATTGCATTTGAGCTCAGACCTTGACCATTTTGTCGGTAGCTACATTTGGTAATGACAAGTGTAGATTCCTTGTCATGGATATCATTATGAACGCCTTGTCCTTGCTTCAGGTCCTCACTATGGGACTCCTACGAGTTAAGTCAGGAGGGCCTCTACACTAGAATAAATGAAGGACCAAATTTACTAATCCTGCTACTCGAAACAAATCTATCCTCATAACCTCAGATTTCTAAACAATCTCAAAAGACTTGAAAACTAATTGTACTGGCGAAAATAGCAACACTCTACTTCTATTTATTGAAAAATGTGATGATAATAGTCATCAATACTCAATGAAAAGACACACGCAAACTAGGAAATTTTTTGGAATGCATATTGTCATCGTTTATTTCCCAAGTGCATGGAAATTTGCATATCATACTTCATGATTACTAGAAATTAAGTCTCCACATGTACAAAGATCAATTTGATCACACTTGCAGAGAGTAGATCATTAATTTCCACTAGTTTCAGAGTGAAATGGATATCATGTGCCAGTTTATCAATTTTGAATGTTGGGCATTGATCTCTTGATGAGATGGTAGATCAAACAACTCACTTTAGGCTGATTGGATTTGAATTGAAGTAGTGTTTCATTCATTTGTCTTTAGTCAATGGCGTTGATCCACCTGAGATGGCAGCTCCTCCATTGGAAGGCTTTTTCTATCTCACAAACTTGATGCATTAATCCACGTGTTGAGATCTCATTGATCTCGCAGCCTTTAATGAGCATTCACCTTTTCCTTGCAAGCCAGCAGGGAATGGTGGAGATTGTCCTTGACACTCAATCTTGGCCATCATTTTAGAACCATGAGGCTCAAGCCAGACAGTGGAGAATGGGCCCCATATTCATATGAGGACACATGTCTTCGTCTCATTGTCCTCACATTGTATAACCGACTACACTTAGTGTCTGTGAATTAATGGGGTACAACTGAGATTTTTCCCAATGGTCTTGGATCTCAAAAAATGCACACATGACAAGGTTAGCATTAAATAAGGGGTCATTGCTAGGGCGAGGGTGATTTGACCCTTGTGGATAAATGACTTAAACTTTTTATTTGGGAAATATTAAAACTTGACCTTAGGTAAAATTAAAATCGATGATCAACTAGGTGACTGACGTTCTAAGCTAGAGGGGCTGGTAGATAGATGCATACAATGGCTCAAGTAATGACTTAAAGAGTGGGAAATCGGCAAGCCAAGTCAAGATGGAATTAGAATGGCTAAGATTTTTTCAGAGGAAAACCCTATCCAAGTATGGGAACAAGGTTTAAAGTGCTGACCAAATCCATGGGATCCCCAAGAATTACAAAAAAATTGGAAGCTCCATCAGTGGCTCATGCTTGGGGATGTATACCCCTAGTGGGTATAGTGAGAATCTAGGTTTCAGGTTGAAGCAGACTAGGGTAGAAGACCAAAACCCAAGAGACTACCCAGATAAGGAAAGTAGACACAATAGAAACCAAACACTCCCAAACAACCTATATACAATAGCATGGAATATACATTACAATTCATTTCCATGAGAATCCATTTTTAAACACTTGGCTTCGATCTATAAACTGGAGGGCCTTGGCCCACAAAACTTTAGTAACAGTTCTTTCCTTTGTCAAATACTTTATCCTACTCTACTAGCAGTGGGTCCACATGAACATTGTGCAATTCCTGATAGTTAACATGATCATGATTGGAGCCATTTAGTAATTCCATGTTGTTTCATTCATTCACCTCCTCCACCATAGGCTCATGAAGTTGAACTAAGAATATAAAACCCTCATATTCCACATAGTCATGAAATGTAAGATTGAATTCCACTTGTTCATAAAATTTGAAAAATTTGTAGACACTTTGACTCATACTTGGCCAATATTTTACAAGGTCATGGAAAAGAAACACAAAATCATGTACACCTTCCATTTTTTTGTCACAATTTTTATCCTTAAGGGGTGAAATAAGTTCCATTCATAAGGTAGGGTGCATCTGCAAAAAATTACAATGCAGCTTCATATTGACCAACATCATTCCTATGGTTGTCCATACCTTTGAATAGTCCTTCACATGGATCAAATAATCCTACAATATTAACATATCCTATAGAATCATAAAATAATTCTTTCTCCTCAGCATAAAAAGATGTTTCCTAATCATTCTCTTGATGCTTGTCATGTACACTTTGTTCAATCACATGTTGGTAAGCCAATTCATCAATGTTTGTTTCATCACATCTTCCATCTAGTGGGGAGACTATGAAGTCAAGGTTGACATCATCAAAGGAAAAATTTCCTACCTCTGCACTAGCATGACTCTTTCTTGTACCATCCACAACACATTCACTAGTAGTACTTGCTAGGTACTCATCTTGACTTTCTTCAAAAAGAGGATTGCTTCTACACCAATAAGAATCATCATTTATGTCCTTATTATCCAATGCAGGTTCATCAAACAAAGGATTTTTCCATATCTTCATGATCGTCACATGTACCTTACTTTCTTAGCGTCAGGATCCCAATCATTTTGATCATTAGTGCAATAAAAATTAGTCTAATCACTTGAAGAATAAAGAGAAACACTTTCAATACCTTCTTCATCATTTTCACTCATAACATTTAACCCACATTCATAAAATTCTTCACATGAAGAGAATTTCTCATTTCCTAGGAAACACACCCCTTCAAGGCTATTAACATATCCCCTACTAGAAGTAAGAGATTCCATCTCCATTTCATAAGAAGAGTCATAATCAATAGAGGATTGACCAATTTTGATCTCATCCCATTGATCCTACATTTGTGCCATATAATTGAGATCATGTGCATTCCCATCACTGAGTAATGCATCATTACTCCTGGCTAAATCAATTTCTGAGGCTTCACCATGTACCTCTTGTGTTTGATCATAGCCTACAATATCCCAAGGAAGATAATTAGGCATTATTTCCTTTTCTTCACACCCTGTATCTTCATCCTCATCACTATTACATGAATTTTCTTCTATGTTGCTTGTGAAATGACAACATTCAACAATCAATTGTTCAAAATCGAATACTCCTTGATCTATCAATCTTAGCCTTTGATTTTCCTCACTATGGAAATTATTACCTCCATTATGGGAAACAACCAGGGGCATATAACTATGTTCAATATCTTCCACAATTTTTATACAATCAACTACTTGATCAAGGCTATGCGGCTTTAGATTCTTAGGTCATTGGCTTTCCCCTCATTTATAGGATTCACAAAAAAAATTAATACACATTAAATCATTAGGCCTAATACTAATGAATATATCCATTAGAAAATTCAAGAATCTTGAAAACAAGTCGTATTGTGACTTGTTTTCATGTCTCTTCATCTCATAAAACCTTCTAATAGAGAGGATTAAATCAGATCTTCCTGACCTTGTTTGATGTTGATTTGATGCTCGCTCATGTTCTGCATCTCGTAGGAGTAATGAAGATGTGACATCTATGGGTACCTTTTCTTGACAAACACTTTTATTCCTTAATTGATTTGGATCAATAGCCTAAATTCTATTAGAGCTAGTCCTGATAGCAATCATAGGTCCCTTCATGATTGAGTACTTCAAATTGTTCTCAATATTCATAGCCTCTTGGTAATCTTTTCGTAATGTAGCAGGATCTTTATCCCTTAAAAGAAGCTCATCTTACCATCAAAGGCTCCTAGATATACAACCAAACATTCAAAATCATTTGGTCTCATATGTTTAGGTATTTCCCTTATAACCTTTGCAAATCTAAGGTTGAAGGCAAGGATTAACTCTTCCTTATCACTAGAGATCTCCATGAAGTTCTTCCTTGCAAAACTTGGATTTATCCTTTCACAAAATTTCTCCATGAAAATGGCCTTAAGTTCATTCCAATAATGTATAGAGGACACTAGCAAGAAAGAGAACTAATCTCTTGCATCTCCTTTTAGTGATTGAACAAATAACTTCATAACCACATCTTCAAAATCTATTTCGTAATCACCCATCACGTCAACAAATTCTTGCACATGCTTTCTTGTTGATTATGAGTTGTCACCAATGTACTTTGGAATTTTATCCCTGATCTTGGGTGGTACAATATTTGGATATCCACAAATATTGTCAAAATTGAGGGCCTTGTACCTATCAATACTAAAACTACCTTGGTGGGAGAATGTTCACCTTGTATTCTTTTGTCCATATTTACACCATATGTTATAAATTGACAATTCACCTTTAACTCTTGAAAAGGAATTGAGAATATACAATGCAATTATACAATATTACATTAATTCCTTTTGAAAATATGATCCTAAGGCTCTAGCATGTATATTCCTCACAAATGTTGCCTAAGATCTAACAATTTAACATGCTTCTTTTGTCATAATGCATAATTTCAACTTATATTCAAAGCCATGTTAAATATTTAATGTTGTTCCCTCATATAGTGCTAATTCACCTATTAGGGAATCATTTACATCTTGAACATGGGAAATTTATCTTGATTTACCCATAATATGCTCTGATTTCTTCAAATTCTATGAAAATACCTAGTAATTTACAGTGGTTGATTATCTTTTGTCTTTGAAAATGTAGATCCAAGCAATAGAGGATTGAACTTCAAATGAGATGAAGTTCCTTTACAAATAATACATGTTCTAGACTATCTTCCATAGGAGAGTCATGTTTTTGGTCCTCCAATATTTGATGCACTACAATTGTCTACCAAGTTCAAGAATTTGACAATATCTTGATAAGAAGTTTAGATCTAATACATCACCTGACTCTACATTTTATCTGTATTTGGAGAATTATAATTTCTCTAGTAGAGTCACCATTTTATTGGTGTTTATTGATTACACCTAAGGAATCTCTAAAGAGTATCCAAATACTATACTCAAGACCCTTAAAATGAATGGCCAACTAACAAGATTTAGTCGAAGACTGAAATATTCTACACTTTAGGCTCTATGGGACCTAGGAGGTGTTCCTTTCTACATTTCATGTGACTATCTCAATGAATAACATATAAAATCATAGATCGGTTCCTATCAAGGGTAAACAACATAATTCACTTAAAGGCTGGCTAATCTTCAAGCAAAGAACTATTAATTCACCAGGAATAGGGAGAATATCTCACATTAATGTATCATAGTAAATGAATTTTAAAATATTTGCATTCTAACCCTCAGTCCACAACTTGATATACTATCATTATCATTCAAATGAAAAATACCATAATAAATAGACTATTTTCTTCATCAATTGGGCGATAGAGTCATGTATCTTACAATTAGTCTTATAGAAATTCTTTAAACCTGATAATTTTGCACTATTTTCATAAGGATTTGCATTATGAAAACTCACTATACATAACACATCACTTCTTACCAAATCCTCTATAAATTATCACAAATCCATGGCCTCATTTAAGCATTTAATTGATTCTTTGAATCAAAGTAGAAATAAAGACATGAATTCAAATGAAACATTTGAAGATGAACATGATATACTTGATATTATATTCAAAATTTGCAATCTAGATGTATAGAGAAGAGCATATGAATCATGCATCAAATCTATTTTGATATCAATAATTTCTACAAAACTATTTAAGATTTTCATATGCATAATCTAAAGACCAAGACAATTCGACCCATCTATTTTCTATTATTCTTCTAATTTCTACCCTTTTCACATATAGGACTTAAAGACTCAAAAGAATAGAACCCTAGCAAATGAACCATGAATTCCCTTTTATAGTGGAAGGGATCCAATAAGCTTTTGGTTCAAAATGCACATCACGTTACAAAATTTCATTTTAGTTAAAATTTCAATTACATTTTCAAAATTCCCCTCATGTTGATTATGTTAGAATGGGGAAAAAACAATTGCAATAGCTACCAAGAGGAGAAAATAAAGTGCCACCAAAATTTCCCTCGATTGCTAAGTAAGCAGTAAGTCCAACATTCATACCACCATGGGGGCACACAGTTAGCATTGAACACCTCAAAAAACTAGCCACACACACACAGAGAAAGCAACTACCAAAAAAATTTCATTTCACACACCACCTTTTTAACAACCAAAAACCCCTCCACCACCAACACACTATCCACGATACATGCCCCCACTTCGCATCACAACAAGGGTTGGAGATGAAACCTCAACTCCTTCCTCATCTTTGTCTCATTTCAGCACAACGCCATCTCACCTACTACGAGTCCTGATAGCTAAAGGTAGGAAGGAAAATACCTCTACTCCAGGGGATGGAGCTCAACCCAGAGTTGTGAGGTACTGGCAATAGATGGAATCTATCTCTATCCCAATTTCAAATGAGTTGTCCATGATGTTAATGGGAGAGTTTTTTCATCCAAAAGAGCCAAGACCATATTGAAGTTTCCATTGAATTCTACTAGAAGGCCCAATAGATTCTTCTCCTTTTTCTCCCATTGCATCTAAGCTTGCATCTTGACCCTTTAGTCAGCGGCTACATCTAGTAATGATAGGTGTAGATCCCCTATCATGGATATCATTTTGAGCGCCTCGTCCTTACTTTGGGTCCTCACCATGGGACTCCTGTGAATTAAGTCAGGAGGACCTCCACACTAGAACATATGAAGAACCATATTTACTCATCCTACTACTAGAAAAAATCTATCCTCATAACCTCAGCTTTCTACAAAAACTCAAAAGACTTGACAACTAATTGTGTTGGAAAAAATAGCAACTCTCTACTTCTATTTATTGAACAATGTGATGATAACAATCTTCAATGCTCAATGAAAACACACACACAAACTGGGTAATTCGTTAGAATGCATATTTTTGCCATTTATTTCCCAAGTGCATGGAAATTTTCATATCGTACTTCATGATTACCAATAATTAAGTCTCCAAAGGAACTGACATCAATTTGATTGCACCTGCAAAGAGTACATCATTAATATTCACTAGTTGTAAAGTGAAATGACTATCACATGCTAGTTTATCAATTTTGAATGTCAACCATTGATCTCCTAAAGAGATGGAAGATAAAATGGCTCACTTTAGGTTGAATAGGTTTGAATTTTAGTAGTGCTTCATTCATTTGTCTCTAGCCAATGGCATTGATCCACCTCAAATGGAAACTCCTTCATTTGCAATCTTTTTCTGTCTCACAAACTTAGTGGATTAATCCACATTTCAGGATCTCACTGATCTTACAGCCTTTAATGAGCATTCACCTTTTCCTTGCGAGCTAGTGAGGAATGGTGAAGATTGTCCCCAACACTCAATCTTGGTCGTTTGTTAAGAACCTTGGGCTCCACATCTATATGAGGAAACACATCTTCATCTTTCCATCCTCTAATTTCATAACCAACTAGCAAGTTTTACGTCCATGAACTACTAGGGTACGGCTAGGATCCTTTCCTACAATCTCATATCTCAAAACCTACACACACGACAAGGTTATCATTAAATAGACCTAGTTTTGCTTTAATTTAATGTTGTAAAGTTTATTTATTTGTACTTTCACATTAAGTTTTAGGAACTCTTGCATTTATGACCTTCATATCATCATTAATAGGCCCCTAAGGCCCTATATTATGCATCTTGAGTCATATTGCAATTGATATCTCGACATAATCAACAAATATACTTAATTTACCAACTCCTCGATATTTCCTCCACCTAAAAAGGCTTGGTGGGACCAATATGCCACATTTGATGTATGAGTTCCATCCAGATGGGATATATATGCCACAAGTGGCATATGAGTCCCATCCAAATGGGATATATATGCCACAAGTGGCGTATGAGTCCCATTTGGCACCTTTATGAGGTTTTGAGTAGTAAATCAAGGTTTTAAATTCAAATTTCATGTATTTCAGCCTCTGGGATCTAATAAACATGATATTAGATGGATTTCATATATAAACAAGGTATCAAATCATTATTTCAATAATCATTCATGATATCATTTTAAGCTATCAATATTTAAGCATTACAAGACATTACAAGAGTGTCAAGAGTGTTTACAAGATCATTTCTAAGTCATTCAAGGGAAAAATTACTCATCATTTTTTGCAGCAACTCAAGATACTTCATCATGTCCAAGAAATAAGGCATCAAGCATGCTATTGATCTAGTGTTGTGATGTAGCATTGAATATCCATTTACAAGAATTATTTCATATTAAAGTCAAGATCAAGATCTACATTCTAGTTGTCACGATATATGGCAGTAGGTTCTTCATATACCACCCTGATATCTTTCAGCATTTATTTCATCCATATCACTTGATTACAATTATTGACAACAACAATATATTCTACTTCAGCAGTAGATAGAGAAATGGAATTTTTCTTTTTGCTCAACCAGGACACTAGCTTCTTCCCTAGGAAGAAAGCACCACCACTAGTACTTTTCCTATCATCTACATCTCCAGCCCATTCTACATCAGTATATGCACTCAAAGTGAGATCATCATCCTTGGGATACCAAATTCCAATGTCAATTGCTTCATTCAGATATCTAAATATTCTCTTAATAGCAATCACATGTGATTCTTTTGGATCAGCCTGAAATCTAGCAACCATATATACAACATTCATAATGTTTGGTCTAGTCTGGGCCAAATAGAGCAATCCACTAATCATTGACCTATATCTAGTTTTATTTTCCTTAGGAGAATAATCATTGTATGTTAGCTTGCATTCGGTCACCATGGGAGTACCAACTAGCTTTGATTCTTCCAGACCAAATTTATTCAGTAGCTCTTTCACATATTTGGATTGAGATATAAAAATTCCCTTGTCTAACTAGGTAACTTGCAATCCTAGAAAGAACTTCATTTCTCCAATCATACTCATCTCAAATTCACTCTTCAATTTAGTATCAAGCTTCATAAATAGATTAACATATCCTCCAAAAATAATGTCATCAATGAAAACTTCTATAATTAACTCTTTATCATGATCCAACTTGAAGTATCAATTTCTATCAATAGTACCTTTATTAAATACAAGCTTCAATAAGTATTTGTCTAATCTAGCATACCAAGCTCTGGGAGCTTGCTTAAGTCCATATATATATATATTTCTTCAAGTGGAAAACCATGTCTTCCTTGTCAGTCAGTAGAAATCCATCTGGTTGTTCAATGTATACTTCTTCTTCTAGTTCTCCATTCAGAAATACCGACTTGACATCCATTTGATAGAATTTATAGTTCTTGTATGCAGCATAAGCAAGAAATAATCTAACAAATTCTATTCTACCAATATGGGAAAAAGTCTCTTCAAAATTGACACCTTCCATTTGAGAATACCCTTTACATACCAGTCTTGCTTTATTTTGGACCACTTCACCTTGTTCATTCATCTTGTTCTGAAACACCCATTTAGTACCAATCACATTTTTGTATTTGGGTCTAGAAAACAGTGTCTATGTGTCATTATTTTCAATCTATGTTAGTTTTTCCTTCATAGCTTCCATCCAGTGTTCATCTTGGTAGGCTTCAGTGACATCTTTAGGTTCAATCTTGGAAATTAGGAAATACTCTTCTACAATCTTTCTTCTAGTTTTCACACCTTTACTCGTATCTCCTATAATTTTATTTTCAGAATGACTTAGATTTACATACCTTGGAACTTTAGGACTTTCTCAAGCTTTTGGGTCTTCTATTCTTTCTTTTGTATTTGCACTTGTCTACGCTTTGTGACTTACTTGATTTACTAGAAAAAATTGAAGTTGCTTTATAAGAACATATGGAATAATATGAAGTTGGTTTTGTGTCTAATAATTCTTCCCTTGGCTTGTATTGTCTTCATCTAAATCATAACCATGATATCTAGATGATTTGGCAGAGTCCTCATCAACTCTGAGATTTTCACTCTCAACCATTTTTCTCAGTCTTTTGTTATAGCATCTATAAGCCTTTCTCTTAGTAAATTAACCTAGAAAGATTCCTTCATCACTTCTTGCATTAAACTTTCCTATATCATCATCTCTCTTGGTATAACACTTGTTTCAAAATATTTTGAAATATTTAACAATAGGCTTATAACCAATCCATAGCTCAAAAGGGGTCTTACCAAAATTACCTTTAACATTTACCTAGTTTAAATTATACACAACAGTGCTTACAACTTCACTCCAATAGGTCTAGGACACATTTCCTTCTATCATCATTATTCTAGCAACATCTAGAATTGTTCTATTCTTTCTCTTTGCAACTCCATTCTATTGAGGTGTTCAGGGAGCAAATAATTGTCTTCTAATTCCACGTTCTTCACAAAAAGAGTTGAACTCTCTGGAAGTGAACTCACCACCTCTGCCAGACCACAGGAATTTAATTTTTAGACCTTTCTCATTCTCTACCATAGCCTTGAAACTTTTGAACTTATTCAGTGCTTCACATTTTTCTTTTAGGAAAGAAACCCATATCATTCTAGAATAATCATCAATAATCAACATAAAGTGTCTTTCTCCATGAATAATTTTGACTTTAGAGGGACCACGAAGATCAACATGTAATAGCTCCAGCAAATCATTTGAATGGAACTATTTGATCTGGAAAGAGACTCTAGTTTGTTTACTCAACTGACACTCCTTGCAAATTGTGTTAGTAGGATTTACTAACTTAGGTAGATCTCTCAAAGCTTGAGTGGAACATACCTTGACAATGTTATCAAAATTCATATGACACAACCTTCTATGCCACAACCAGCTTTCATCTACTTGAGACATTAAACAACTTTCACTAATAGTATTTAGGTGAAAAATATTTTATTTTGTCTATTTACCTATAGCAATCATATTTCTAGAACTTCCATGTATTCTGCATCACCCATCTTTGAGTTGTAGATCATAGGCCTTGTCCACCATCTATCCAACACTCAAAATATTATAATTTAGGTCTCCAACATAAATAATATCATCAGTATTATGCTTACCACCAAGAAAAATAGAACCTTTTCCATGAATCACACCAACATTGTTGTCTCCAAACCTTAAAACCCCACCATCATACTTCTCTAGACTTAAATATTTTTTCTTATCACAAGTCATATGATGTGAGCATCCAATTTCAATAAACCACTCATCCTTTTCTTCAACATAGGCTAAAAGAGCTTTCTCATGTTTAGCAGATTAGTAGCAACAAGACTATTTTCAATGGTATCAATGAAAACCCATTCATCTTCAATTCCATTATCTTTACTAGACTCATCATCAGTCACTCCTTCTTTAGAAAAGTAACATTTCTTTTGGAATCTAGACTTGTTAGGCTTAGATCTAGGAACTCTTTTAGGACACCTTGATGAAAAATGAACTATTTTACTACAAGAAAAAAATTTAATAGGAAATACACCTTCATACTTAACTTTTCCTCTACCTTCTTTACAATCTATGCTTCCAACTCTTCTACCTCTCTTTTTTTTATCTTCAAGTTGTTTCAATTCTTCATGATACTTGGATATCTATCTGGAACACTCTCTAGGATTATATCTTTTCTTGTTACTTCCTGATACAGTAGCCTTGAATGCAGATTCATTCTTTGGAACAAATTCACCAAATTCACTTAATTCAAAAGCAACAAGCTTACCAACCAATGTATCTCTTGTCATGTTTGTTACTAATCTAAGCTCTTCAATAGCATGAGCCTTCAATTTGTAGGAGGGATTCAAGGATCTAAGTATCTTACCCACAATTTCATCCTCATCCAGGGAACCACCGACACATCTAATACTCATGACTATTTCATTTACTCTTTGCATAAAAGAAGTAATATTTTCATCTTCACCCATCTTCAAATTCTCATACTTGCCTTTCAAACTTTGTAGCTTAGCCATCTTCACCTATGCATCTCCTTCATACAAAGTTTCTAGCTTCATCTAAATCTCATGAGTTTTCTTCAGACCTATCATGTTTTCCATCTCTAAATCTATCAGAGCACTCACCAAAGCTTCAATAGCCTTGATATTGTTTCAGCTTCTTTGATCTCATCAGTAGTGGAGGGACCATTTTGAGGAATAACATATGGATCTTTTTTAATCTTCCAATAAGCTTCGCCAATAAACCTCAAGTCACATTCCATCCTAACTTTCCATAGTGAGTAGTTAGTTCCATAAAATCTAGGACTATCCTTGTATGATGCCATCCTGGATCACCTCAAGCTTTTAGACTTCTTCAGAGGAACTTTCTCAAATACCAATTGTTTAAAAAACCAGGACAACTAAGAGGAGGGGGGATGAATCAGTTGTCACAAAATAATAAAATTTTGAAACTTTACTTAATCTCATATTTGATGAATAAACAATTAAACATAAACAATTAACACATCAAAGAGACAGAGAATACCAAGATTTTTTATGTGAAGCCTTATTAGGGGAAAAAAATGTTATTCCACAATATTATACCCTATTAAAAGTATAATGAAATTAATAAAAGGGAATGCACATGCATTCAGGCACACTGCCTAGAGCTCACTACTCAGTTACAAAAGCAGCTCACTACCCAACAATATAGAATAAGATTAAATCAAGAGGGTACTAACTTAGAAAATAGCTTCTACACAAGCTTGATTATAGTTCCAATTAAGCATAGAAAACTCCTTCACTTTCACTCAAACTACTTCACACTTCTCTTAGTATACTTCACACTCAGCTCTTAAATCAAACTATATTCGTACATACACACATAGGAGCACACCTGAAACTATTTACACCAATGAAACAATCACTTTTATATATCCACAAGAGATTGCATAAACAACTTAGTAATCAAAAAAAAAAAAACATACTTGCAATGTCAACCCAAATTTATATTTAAATTTTCAATGTGAATCCACCAAGGTCGGCCAAAATAATGATGTGACCCAAAATAATATTCATGAGTG
Source organism: Sequoia sempervirens (assembly GCA_007258455.2). Taxonomy (NCBI): domain Eukaryota; kingdom Viridiplantae; phylum Streptophyta; class Pinopsida; order Cupressales; family Cupressaceae; genus Sequoia; species Sequoia sempervirens. Next base: position 673,448,021 of record VDFB02281492.1, read on the forward strand.
TTCCAAACATTCAAATTTTACTTTTCAAGGATCCACAACACGTTACCACCATCATGTAGGCTAGGAACATGAAAAAATGAATGTGCATAAGAAAAATATTCAACCATGAGCAAAACTATCAATGTGGATGTACAAGAATGATGGAGAATGATCTAGAAGCATCCAAGAACACTAGGAACTAATAGAGAAGCATCTAAAACAATTGAGATTATTAAAATCACACAATCTTCACTTTGGAACACTAATAGAGACCACAAAATACTGTCAGATGACAACATGATCAAATCTACATGCAGACCTCTAAAAATTTTGGTAGATGATCTAGATACTCTCAACAATAAACCCTTTAGTCCACAATAGTTGATCTCCAACATAAATAATAGGACACCTTCATGACCTTGACAGTTCCACTAGCAACATTCAACTTTGTAACTCTTCTTTTCACAAATTTCTTAATATCCTCGACATATATAACCTTCAATACACCAATTGCTAATAATTTTTACATCAATTACAACCACAACATCTAACATAATGATCCTAGGCCACCTAGACCTTGGAATACATGACCTAATAATGGAGGAGGGTTAACACAAGTTTAGATAATACTAATCATATTGATGAAAGGTCCACATCAAAAGTGAATTTAGTTGATAAAAGTTTTTTTCATCTTTGGATATACATTGTTTACATTCTTGAAGTATTGCATGAGATGGTTATAATTACTTTTAATTCTTGGTTAAATAGTGTTACTATCTTACTTATCTAGATATGCTAAGTAAAAATTCATATATCCTCCCTATGAGAAGGCTTTAGTGAAAGAGAATACAACCTTTGGAAATGATATCAATCATATTCGTTCTTCTTATAATATCTCTCCTATTTATGAATATGATATTTTGGTGTTAGAATAATGAATCAATGAGATCCTTGAGAGTCCTAGTTGTTTCTCTCCCCTATCTCTCTTATTAGGCAACACATTATTGAACAAGAGGACATAACAATAGGAAATCATGACAATCACATAACACAACATGAGACCATTGAAACTTCAACTATTCTACATTTATCTCCCAACATCTTCCCCTCTTGTGACAATGCTATAAATAATGAAAAATTTAAGATCTATGACAAGAATCTTTATGTGTCTTCCTGTATCTATCCTATTTTGAGAGACATTAGGGAAAAAAGGAATGAAAGTAAGGACAATCATGGAAATCACATTTTTTTGACAATCATGAAAATCACATTTTTTTGACAATCATGAAAACCACATTTTTTCTTCTCCTAGTATCTCTCCTAGTTGTGAATAAGATACTTTGATGTTAAAAAATGCAATCAATGAAACTCATGAGAATCTTATGTGTCTCTCTTCCCCTAGGGAAAACATTATTGAACAAGACAATGACATCATTGATAAAAAAGACAATCCAACCATAGATAACTCCCTTGTGATGAAGTCATTTTAGAAGAACCAACACATGAATGTCATGAACATATATTTTTTAGCTCTCCTAGAAACTCTCCTACTAGGCAATATATCATGGTGGAAGAAAATGAAAACATTTCAGCTTCCTTAGATCATGGTGAAAATATGACACTATATTACCCTTCATTAGAAAGACATTAAACCGAAATACCTAAGGTTATGAATACAAAATTTTCTATTATATCCCCCTTGATTAATGGACCTATCACATACCTTTTGGGACATCCTAAGAATCCTTTAACTCTTTATCCACCCTCACAATGACCGCAAACTCAAAACAAACTCGAACTTATCCTTTACCAACCTAAGAATATTTTTTTGTAGCAGTTGAGTTACAATACTATTTCTCATACATATAACACTATAAATAATCCATAGCCAAGACAAAAACCTTCAACATCCCTCCCATTTCCTAACCCTATCTTTCCTAGCCCTCCTCATTTTCCTTCGCAAAGTGGAAAGGAGTATGATCTTGTTGAAAAACTTAAGAACACTCCTACTAAAATATAATTATGGGACCTTTTCCAAGCATCCCCTCATTATCATATCATGATTCGAAGTTCCTTACAACAAGTTACTATCCATTATAATGTGTAATTTAATGACATAGTAGCCATGACTCAAGAAATAAATGTTGACATTATTTTCCACCAAAGTGAGATTCCTCCTTTGGAAGTGTACAAATAAAATGATGCTTTCATGATAATAGCTACTTATGATGTGTGAGGAATTAAAATAACACTTTTTGAAAATGGATTCACCCTTAATGTGTGTAGTGTAACACTTTTAGATAAGCTTGGCATGTATAAATCAAAAAATTCAACTCGACCCTTTATCTATTAAGGGATTTTACAATATATGAAAACAACCAATTGGCATGATCAATTTTCCTATTATAGCTTGAAAGGACACATTAGAAAAACCAATCCATGTTATGCCTCATGATATTTCATACAATATTATTTTAGGAAGGCCATGGATTCATACAATGAATTGGGTTCCTTCTACCCTTCATCGTAAAATAAAATACATCTATAATAACAAAGTGTACACACTTGAGCCCAACCCTAAACCAAACAATTGTTTGAACATTGAGAAAGGAAAGGAAAATCCTTTGAAAACATTGAAACCAACTACACAAGTAGAACACATGCAATGAAAAGAAAAATAAAAAAACATTGAGGAAGTCATGAAACTATTAGAAGATGATTGGGGTTCCTTAGACTTCAAACCAACATTCATGTGAGAATACAAAATCATAAAAAAAGACTCTAAAAAATGAAAATAAAAATAAATAATATCAACACAAAATTTGAAATACCCTTCAAAAGAATCCACGTTAAACACTTTAGAGGAAGAAGAAAATTATAAAACAAACTTTAATGAAACTGACTATGAACAACCACCAAATCGAAAAGAAATGAAAAAGCTTTATGGAAAATGTTATGAACTGATGAAACATCATGGATATAGTGGAAAAGTATGTGGTACTAGAGAACAAGGTATACATGTCTCTATAGAGCCTAACACACAAGAAAAGACTAGCATTCTTGGTTATTGTCCTTCGAAAGAAACAAGCAATCCTTCAATCAATATCAACACTCTTACAAACAATTCTTCTAATAAAAAATTAATATTAGTGTATCCTAAACTAGTAGACACTAGTGGTCTTGAGTATTGTCCTTCAAAAGAAACAAAAGAAACAAAGAAATCTTTGCTTAATATCAATGTCATAAAAAAAAACACTAATGATTCGAATTCAATAAATTTTACACCCTCCTATAAAGGAGATTAAAAAATCTTGCAATCTAAAGAGTCTTTTGTAAGTATGAAACCTAATAATAATCTAGAGACATCTTTTTTTCAAAATAAAGGAACATTTTTTATTGATCAAGAGAGTATCTTTTCAAGATTCCTCCAAGATCGTTTGATATCCCTCCTCCAAGAACATGAAAGATATTTTACTACAATAATTCATTTTTTTCATATCATAGAGTTTATGGTCATTATACTAATGAATGTAATGCTTTAAGTGATAGAATTCAACATCTTAACGAGTGTGGTGCTCTTCCTTATGTGGGAGCACTTAATTCCTCTAATTGATACTAATTTTCACTCTACCGTGTTTCTCATCAATCATTTCGGCTCATCCTTGTCTTGCACTAAGTGGGGGAAATGGGTTAGGTATCCTTTCCCTTGTATGTCACTTGTCATTGTATCTTTTGGCTAGTTGACCCCCTTTCATGTACAAATAAGAGCAATCTTGGGATATGGACGACATGCCTTAAGTTGGCTCACATGTGACATACTAAGTTATACATTTTGGGGGAAAATCCTTCCCTTTTCATGATGTAGCTTATTAGAAACATATGACTTGGAATAGGGGTTTCTAAATAAGATCTCATGTCTTCTTATAATTTAAAGAAATTTCTCTCAACAATGGTGTTAGCAACAAGTTCAAAGTGGGGGCATACATCGACACTCATGTTTCAATGTGTGATTTTTTTATTCCTTTGATGTGTCCTTTTCTTGGTGGTGTCATTGGGTTTTATTTCCTCTAAGAGCATTATATTCATTTGAATATTCCTCTCTTGGAGAAATTAAGTATGATGTTCCCTATGAGGAGAACTTACATGAACTAAGTAAAATCCCTTTGAATGTATCTTAAACTATTTCCCAACTGTTATATGTCCACCTTGCATAACACACTTTTCATGCTTGTGGTAACATCTTGTTTCTTCATGAGTTTTAAGCATACAAAGCTTTATTTTCCTAATGAAAATCATTTGAAGTTTATTTTTATTTGGTTCCTTTTCAAATTTATCAGGAGGTATAGCTTTAGTATGGTTAAGACATGATGAGAAGCCTTAACGTGGGCATGAATTTCTCATTAATAGTGAGAAGCTGGCACTTAGGCATGAATTTCTCACTAAGCCACCCTTTTGGATACTCACTCAATAGAAAGCCTAAAGTTATATTTCCTCAGAGTAAGTGTGCATTTTTGGAAAAAATACCTTTGATCTAATCCACATCGCGTTGGACAAATGGTAGAGGCTTGATTCACCTTTTCATTATTTTTCCTTTGTATTTATGTCATTGACATTACATTTTTGCATATCTTGTTTTGCTACATATAATACACCTTATGTGTGTCCCTTTGTACTTATGTTAATTTAACATAGGATCTTGGATCCTCGGTAAGTTACCCCCTTGATCTGTGTCTTCCTAGACCATTTGCATCAGTACACTTGGACCCCTCTTGAATGTCTACTTTAGCGAGTTTGAAGCAAGTTCCTCCTCTCACTAAAGTGGGGGCTAGATGTAATGACAGAAATTATACTCCCTTCTTGGAGATGGTACAATTTCTCACTTAATTTGGGAAAGTTAACATTAAAATGGACCAAATGTTGCCTTGATCTAGTGTTATAATGTGTTTTCCACATTCAGATTAGATTTGGGGACCTTTTAATCTAAATAGACCTAATCTTGGCTTAATTTAATGTTGTAAAGTGTATTTATTAGTACCTTCACATTAAGTTTCAAGTCCTCTTGTATTTACAATCTTCATATCATCATTAATAGGCCCCTAAGACCCCATATTATGCACCCAAAGGAATATTTCAACTGAGATCTTGACATAATCAACAAATATACTTAATTTTTGAACTCCTCGACATTTCATCCACTTGGAAATTCTTGGTGAGAGCAATATGTCACCTTGGGCATATGAGTCCCATATAGATGGGACCTATACACCACAAGTAGTGTATGAGTCCCATTTGGCCCCTTTTGATGGTTTTGAGAAATAAATTAGAGTTTTAATTTCAAATTTCATGTGTCAGCATCTAGGATCTAATAAATGGGTTTCTAGATAGTTTTCCTATATAAAAAATGTCTCAAATCATTATTTATAAAAGCCTTCATGATATCAACATAAGATATCAAGAGTTAAGCTTTTGAGGACTTTACAAGAGTGTCAAGAGAGTTTACAAGATAATTTCTAAGGAATTCTAGGGTAGAGCTATTCATCATTTGTTGCAACAATTCAAGATCCATCATCATTTCCAAGACATAAGGAATCAATCATGTTGTTGAGGTAGTGTTGTGATTTCTAGCATTAAAGATCCATTTACAAGCATTGTTTCATGTCAAAGTTTAAGATCAAGATCTACATTCTACATGGCCACTTCATTTGAGATTTTTTATTTTCATCTCACAACATCATTCAAGGTATCATTGTTCATGTTCATATTTGATTGTTTCATCACAAGGTTTAATTACCTAAATGGGGTTTGACGTAGGAAAACCACTATTCCCTAGCAATCAAAAAATTTCTCTTCTCTTGTGTTTGTGAATGTAGATCTAGGTGTCATGGAGCTTGAAGTTCTTTTGAAGACTAGGTTGCAAGGTTGAAGATAGTCATCAAGTTATTGCAAGTTTAATATCTTTATGGAAAGTCATCTATAGGTCACAAATCAGGGTTTTAGACCCAAAAACAAAGTGTGGAGGGAAGAGTAGAGATTAGAGACTTGACTTAGATCTTAACCCTTTGAAAAGGTAGAGTGGAGCTGACATGTCACTTGTGGTGTATGATTCCTAGTATAACATATTTTCCAAATTTCAGGAGATTAATTCAGACTCAACATTATCAAATTCCTTTTCAACCTGGAAACCCTAGTCTGGGACTAAATATCCTAGATTGGCATATGAGTCTTGGTGGGAATTAAATATTAAGTTTTCATGGGTTTGGAGCTTGTTTTGGCCTCATCACTTTTCTAGGTGCACCTCTATTCATTTCTAGTTTGATATTCTATATTTCATTTTCATTTCCTAGGTCATTTAGTTAGGTTTTGAATAATACTTTGCATGTCACTTACATTTCTTTTCTTTCCAAGCCCTTTTCTTTGTGGTGAAACCTCTTTTAATATTTAGTCATACCCTAGCACACCCTCTAACATATCTCTCTCACTCATTCCACCTCTAAATTGACATCTCTGGGGTTTCCTTGAATGTAATAATAAATGGCCACAAAACAAGTTAGCCAAGATGAATTTGAAATAAATTAAAATATGCATTAAATGCATGTACTCCATCTAGGTAGGCATAGGATCTCCAACATAACTTGGTCTAATGCATGTGAAGGAGAGGAGAAATAATGGGGAAGCAAAAATTCCGATGAAGCATTGCATTAACTACTTCCCCCTTTATCCTTAGTGCACTCCATCCTATCATCCACTATAAAAAATACTCTATCCAAGTTGGCCACATGTGGCATAGCTAAAATCTTAATTCTCCTTTCAATGGACTTAATATCTTCTCTTGACTGTTTTACCATTTTATCCCAATCTACCTGACTGGTTTGATATTTATCAATTACTACAATGTAGGTAGCTGCATCATCCAACTGATGTTCAATGAATGGGCCTTCATTGACTAGAGAATACACATCTCACCACCATTTTCTCAACTACTCCAAGCTTAGATGTTTTGGCACAAACCTTTTTCTCCCTATCATAACCTCAAAGAAAGAAATGCACTTGTTGATTTCAGTCAATTTGTCCTCAATTTGTTTCCCCTGCTTATGCACATTCTTTAATATTTTTTTTCCTTATTTGCAAAGCTTCAAACCACTCCCAAGGTTCTGCAGCTCTAGAAAAAGGAAGAATTCCATCACTTATCAATTTGTCCTTAGTATATTCCATGATGGTTTTAGTATTTTGCAACAAGAGATCCACATCCTCCTTATCCTGAGCTAGCACATTCCTTACCAATCTATTGATCTCATAGCATCTCCTCCAGTTGAAAGGATGTATTTAATAGCATCATCTCCCTTAGTTTGGACTCCTTGTAACCAACTAATTGTAGGATGTGTGGTGGTTTTCATTCTATCCAACTCATATATTGTTTCTTGTGGTAGGAAGCTTGCAGCAGATGATGAGGAGCTGATAAATTTCAAGGGTTTCATCAAATCTTACAGATATATCTTGAGTCTATCATTTTATTTCTTCAATTTCAACTCGGTATGTACTTCTTTCCTCAATCTACCCAAGATCACAGAACTAGATCGTTCATACTCTTCAATCTCTTGTTCCATGGAAGTAGGCCCTAGGTTGATAGTCTTCACATTGTAGTCACTTCCAGTTACATCATCCCTATTCTTATCAAGAGCAGGAGTAGCAATGTGAACAACCCTATTATTTGCTTCATCTCTCTCAATATTGGAGATTACCCTAGCTTTCTTCTTTGCTTTACCCTTTCCTATATTAGCCAATAATTCATCCCAATTGGGAGGATTATCATCTACAACATTTTTTTTACTCTTTAATTCCTTGTCCAACCAACCTAGAATAGTAGAATCTGATTGTATATTGCTTTGTCCAACTTCATCCCATTGATCCCTAGGTATATCTTTTCTCAAATCGTGTTTCTCAAAAATCTCAACTTTATCTTATTTTTCTTTATCATGCTCTTCTTCTTTATGTACGAGTGATGGAGTCCTAACTAGCATTTCCTCTCTCTGAGGAGGTCTATCTTCTTCACTTCTAATAGGTGAATCTTCATAAGTCACCAAAGGAGACTACAACACCCTCTCTATTTCTGCCTCAGCACTATAGAGCTCACCTTCTTGAAATTATTCTCCTTCTACATCTTGATGAATCTCTACCTCTTTGGATTCACCTGGTTCATTTGGTGCATTGCGAGCTTCATGGGAAGGAGGAATATTATCAAATTGTTTTGTAGCAAGAGTAATTGATGGAGCATCCTTCCTTGGCACACTATCCCTGGGAGAAGGAGTTCTTTATTTTCTTGTGTATACCTATGTTATCTCTCCTGATCTCTCCACATTTATTAAGGTGGGATAACTTCATCCCCTACCTTAGTGGTTTCCTTCTCCTTCTGTGACAATCTCACTATTCTCCTTCTCTTAGGCACATAAACACTAACATCTTTGTCTTCCTTTTTAGCTTCATCCTTTGCTGACTTCTTTGTCCTTGAAATTTGCTTTATTTGCAATAGGCTTTCTCTACTTTTCTACCTCCTCTACTTCCTCCACCTAAACAACTTTAATTTTTATCTTGAAAGGAGAGCTCACCTTTCCCTTACCTTTAGGATCCCATTCAATTGACTCCTCGGAAGTGGAATGAGATTCCAAGTCTCCCATTAGATCATAGGTGCATTACACACCTTCACTTTCAAACTCCCACATCTTATGCTTGAAGCATAGCTTTGTATATTTAATCACTAGAGTCATAATTTTCTCTAACTTTGTTTTCTCTTCCTCCAGCCATTCTATTTCTCCCATTAGTTTATCCTTCATAGCCTCATAATCATGGCCTTGAATCAAATCTCCATCATCTTCAACCTGATCTGGAATGGCCTTCACATTGTATAGCCGGACTAAGTTTATTGGTAGCCTGGAAAACTTCTTCCTTCTTATCTCAAATTCAATGTACCAATATCGATAAGATATGATGACAATGATCAAGAGGGATGATGAAGCCCACAAGATCAAGACCCCAAGACAAACCAATATAGGCACAAAAGAAAACATATGAAAAAATTCATATAAGGAGAAGTAACAAGGCACAAGCATACACTAACAAACAAGAAAAAATGAAAAAGGGGTGGATCAATCTTTGACTGTTTGTCTTGCATGTTGTGGATCATATCTAGGTTGTTTTTCCAAAAAATTGTTAGAACATAATATTATTAGGGTTCAAACCCTTATAATATATAACATTCTTATTATAATGCTTTTAAAGCATTTATATTTCTTGTAAATAATTAATAAATTAATGAACTATTAAATAGTATTTAATTTATTAATTATGAACAAGGTTGTTATTGAAAGGATGTGGTAACTACCCTTTGAGGTAGTTTTCCAACGTTACTACCTATATTTAAGGGAGGATTCCTCACCATTTGTGGTGACAAAAAAAATTAAATATCTTAGAATTTGGAGTAAATTGCACAAAGCCTATAGAAGTTTGAAGAGGAGTATTTCCAAGTTATGTCTATTTTTTAATAGACTATTTTTTAAATGTTCTTATAATAGAAGATGCTATTTTTTGTGGGGTTTCTTACCAATAATGGTTTTCCCCATGTAAATTTTGTGTATTGTGAAAATTTATTATTAGTTCTTATTAATATATTTTTTAATAATTTTAAATGTTAATACTTTTAATATATTTAATTATCATAGTTTAACAATTCACAACCACTAGCAATTCACCGCCATGGAAAATTAACTGTCAAAAATTCATGCAATTAATTTTTTGTGTGGTGAATTGTCATGGCAATGAATTTTCTTGCGGTGAATTGTTGGTGGTGAAATTTCCATCAGTGAATTGCTAGGTGTGAATTTATTGTATGCATTCAAACATGGTATCAGAGCCAATTTAAACTTTGATAATTACCATTTGTAGCTTGTTGTGCAAGAAAATATATAAATTATGCTAATTTAACATTTGTAGATTATTGCAAGAAAAGATATAAATATTATTGCACAAAAACAAGAAAAAGGAAAAGATATGATAGTGATAAAATAATATTGGTTAAGATATAAATATTATTGCATAAAAAGGAGAAAAAGGAAGAGATATAATAGTGATAAAATAATATTGGTAAATTTGTGCAGGAAAAATAAAAATATGATAATTTAATATTTTTCAAAAAAAGCTAGTTATGAAAGTTAATAACTTGGAAATCATTATAAAGTTAAATATTGTTTTCCCTTATTGTTTACCTTTTCACTAAATTTAAACTTTTATTATTATTTTTACCTTTATTCTTTTTCACAATAAAGTTAATTTCCTTTTACTAAAGTTAAATATCACTTTCATTTTATATGTAAAATATAATTTTTATTTTTTGAGTTATAAGGTACATAATATTTTATTTTCGCCTCTTATAAAATAAAACTTAAGTTATACATATTACATATGTATGATACTATTTTTTTATTCCTTTTATCATAATACATATGTATGATATTTTATATATATATATTTTATGTCTTATAATGTTTAAATTTTTAAATGATTTATGTTATATTTTTTTAATATGTGATAAATGTTAGGACTATTATTGCAAAAAGATAAAGAAGGGGGATTTTTTGTATTCTCTTTGGTACTTATTTATTTGTCTATATTTTCTAAAAATGTATTAATATATATTTTTATTCAATAAAAACTCCATCACTAGGTTAATTTCTACAAATTTTAAAATGGAGTCACATTTTTTCACCATTGATAAAGTGCACATGCTATGTGGGAGTAATTATTCTCGAAGATGAGGATAAAGAAGGAATTTATGGCTAGAAATTTATGGAACATCATTGATGGTAAGGAAAAATAACCTACATGTAGAAACATTAACCTTGATCTTATAAATTCTTTCAAAAATAGATCATAGGAAGCATTGTCAATTTTATTAAGAATTATTTGAGATGAATTTCATTTCCATATTGGAAACATGGAATCACCTTTTGAATATTGTAATTTATTAGAATCTATGCATAAAGGATCTAGGCTTTCAAAAATAATAAAACTAATATTAGAACTATTTACAACTCCAATGAAAGGGGATGAACAAGTAATTAATTATCTTGCCAAAATAAAAAATATCAAATCTCAATTAGATGGATCTAAATGTGATCTTATTGTAGTCACCTAAAATTGACCATATCTTGTGACATTCACTTTTGAAGGACATTCATATTGAGATGGGAATAAAAGATCACCATGCCATAATAAAAAAGTCTCTAATATTCTAAAGGAGGCTTGTTGTAATGAGGAGGATCTTGATATCCTAATGATGTTGTGTTTTCATCTTTAGGATTTTCTTCTAAAATTTGATGAATGTTATGTTTAGTTGTGGTGTCACATCCTTGTTTTATTAATATGGTAAAACATTTTCCATTAGTTTCTTCAAGGTTAATTGTTGTGTTTGTAACTTTGTTATCATAGAATGGTTGAGGGGATTCTTGTTTAGAGGAACTAGGTCCACTTGTTAGAGGGAAATTAGGTCTTTCATTTATTTTAGGATGTAGGTAACCAAACATATCAGGTGGGGAGACTATAGGAAGGTCTTGTTGTTTAATGGATGGATAAAAGGATGCATTAGGTTCAAGGTTATGAAGACATTCATTTAATAACTTATTCATGCTATCATCATCTTCTTCAATGATGTCAATAGCACGAGGAGGAAATTCATGAGGATTTGAAGGAGCATGAGGAAGCTCAAGGTCATTAGGATCAATTCCAAAGGAACAATTTGACGTGTCCACTAAAGATTTTAATGACATCCAAAACTTATTAATGAAACAAGCCATGATGCAAATGAATGAAAGTAAACTAAATTCAAGAAAAATAACAAATCATGAAAATATGACATAATGAAATAATAGAAAACTGAAATGCAAAAAATATGCAAAAAATGCTAGAAATTATAGTGCAAAATGTGCAAGACTAAGTCGCTAAGTGTGGTGAATTAGTCCTAGTAATGATTTTTTTGTGATTTTTTAGAAATTTCAAATGCAATTTGATGTTTTTCAAATGTTTAGATGCAACTATAGTATGAAAATGAATAATTTTGTTGTTTTCTAATGAAATATAATGCAAAATTGCAAGCTATATGAGATTTTTACTAATGCAATTTTAAAAAACCTAGGATGCAAATTGAACAATGTAACACCTAATGCAATGTTGATGAAAGTTAAACCTAGGATTAAAATTCACTTGAAATCACAAATAAAATTTACAAAAGTTGGGTTCACCAAAATGTGGACACCGATTTTGGTATCCAAGGGTTCTCTAACTCTTCTAAGGTTTTTCACCTAAAAGGAGAGAAATAGAACCAAAATGCATAAAGTCTAAACTCAAATTCAATGCAAGGATGGATGTAATATGCTTAAATATGATGTCCAAATGCACTAAACTAAAAAATAATGATGATTATTAATGCAAAACCTAAGAAATGCTAGTTGCTTGAAAGCACAAGGATGTATGCAAAAACACCAAAGAATGCAAGTAAACAATGGAAAAATTAAACAAGATTGGAGAAATACACTTGGAATTTTAATTCTAATGCAAAGAGGCTCTAAGATCCTATAAAATTGACAAGAAAATTTTATTGGGAAACTTGTGGCAGTCTAGGCGACTTAGCCAAGTTTCGGGGAGATTCTGCTGGAACAAGAATCTACCAAATAGGTACCCAGAAATGCATAAACCACTTTTTAGGCCCAGTAGTGGGACTAATTCACCATATATGGTGACTTAATCCACCTAGAAATCACAAAAAATTTAGGGCATAATTCTATAGCTTTCGGTTTGCACTTCCTTTCTTGATAGGTGTCTTGTTCAGATTTTGCAAATAACAGGTTGAAAGAGATCTCCAAGCTTCAATTAGAGCTTTATTGACTTTGATAACTTTGATGGATTGAAAAAACCTTTTTGACACTTTCCTCTTCGACAAATATACATACAAGACCTACAAACACACATGCAAAGAGGGGAAAAGGTGTTAAGGGTTAGAGAATAGGGGGTTTCCTTGGTCAAACCTCAATTTGGTAATAAAATCCTAGATAATGAAATCAAATAGAAATAGAATGATGAATAAACAACATGCAATGTCACAAAATCACCAAACCTTTGATGTTGAAATATGAAGAGATGCAATAAGATGCTCCAATGAATGCTTGATTATGCATTGAATGCTTGAGAATTGTGAATGAAAATGAACTAATGTGTGAATGAATACACTAAACTAATTGGGTGTTAAAATGAGAGAAAAACCCTTTATTTATATTTTATTTGACTAAATTTCTCAAAAATAACACATCACAACCTAACCTCAAGGGTAAGAGAATAAAATCCTGCCAAAAATTTGAAATTATTTTGATTTTTGTGCCCAATGGAACTAAGTCGCCCTAGGTGGTGACTTGGTCCCACTAGGGAAATTTTATTGGGTGTCATGAATGAAAGTTCATTAAATTATGTTTATCGAGAATATTCTCAAAAATACACTTAGGTATGGCCAGAAAGTGGATTAAGGGGTCATTTATACATAAGGAAGGGTTGAATTATTGATGACAAGTCTAGAAAAGCATGAGTTTGTTACAACTCTTTACAACACTTTGAAATAATACTTGGTAAGTGATAAAAATGGGTTATTTAAGTAAATTATAATGAAAGGGTCCTAAAAAAGCATGAAAGTGGGTTACAACACTTCACAACACTTTTACAAAACATCCTATAATTCTTAATAATTCACAAGGGTCCAAGACCTAATGTGAATGTTTTGACCACATTACAACATTAAATCTAGGAAAAATCAAGCCAATGTCCATAAGAGAGACTTAAGTGAACATAAAAATGTGGGGTTTTATCTTCCTAAATGCAACAATTTTGATCATTAACCACATACTTCAATTTAGGTGCAAGGAAAGGTAAAGTTCACAAAATTTACAAGTATGATCTACCCCTTTACATCAAAAAGGATAATTGATAGCTTTAGGAATTAATTCTAGTTATTAAGGCATCCTAAATATTGTATGTAGGTAAATTGAATTTAAAAGGTAGAAATGCTAGCATTTTTGGGTTGCACTAAACCCTACCAATGTTTTTGTAATTTTTAGAAACCTATAAAGAATCAAGTCTAAATATTCTATAAAAAATGATTTTGTGAACTTGTAAAATCATTGATGCATCATTTTTGTAACTTTATCTAGAAAATTTGGTTATCTTTTAATTGATAAATTTGTTTTTGGAACTTTGATAGCATACCAATGATTTCATGAACTCATGAAATTAATGGATGTTGTTAGTTTTTCCATATGCTTCCACTCTTTCACCATTTTTGATGGATATTACATAATAATTACATATGGTAGCATGGGAGGAAAAAATTATACATGGAAGTAGATAGAAAATAAGATTGAAAACAACAATTAAAAGAACAAAGGATCATCTTCGAAACAATACAAAAGATAAAGATTTGTACAAGAGCTCCAAATGACCATGCATGTTCATGGATAGAAATGAAGTGTATGCAAGGGGAGGTGTAGAGGGGACATTATAAAAGTATGTCATCCATTCCAATTCCTTAACTATAGGTGACATCATTGGTCTACTAGTCAAACCATCCTATATATAAAGCATCCCAAATCTCATCATTTTAACTACCTCCTCCTTTATGTATATTCCTTCATTTTCATGTCCGAGATCTATTAAATTTAATAATCTACCTTCTTTAGCCTTATTCTATAAAATTTAAATCATAGGGACATAGAAAGCTCTCAACTTCTCTTTCCACTAAAAAATTCTACCTTGAACATAATTCCAAAGATAAATACATTAATTTTCATAGAAATGATTATTTAATATATCAGGTTCCATATATCTCAACATCCCTATGGTCATGATTTTCACTTTGCTTTTCTATTGATCAATAAACTTTGCCAGCCCAAAATCTAAGAACTTGTTGTTAAACTTTTCATCAAGAAGAATGTTTTTGGGTTTAATGATGAAATGTATAATTGGTTGTTGATACTAATCATGTAAGTAGGTGTAGAGGAGGAAATTTGACACCCCAAAATGTTGTGATCGCAAAGGGAAAGTTTTCTTCAACTACCCCAAGGATCAAATCTCAAGTGATGAGATAAGAAGGAAAAGGAGTTTTCTTATATTCTATATTAAATGCAAAATAAAAGGTTGATAGTTTCAAAGATTAAAAGAGTAGGCTATAGAGGTCTCTTTAGAAAACTATAGGCTATCATCCAAGGAAAATAATGTGTTGTGTAGATGTCCTAGTGGTGCATTACAGACTCATATAGATAAAATTTTAGTTTACTACAAAAACAACTAAGAACAAACTAACTTATCGAACTGGCTAAAATCTCAAGTAAGCACTTAAAATAAAAAAATAAAAAAATGGACACAGTAATAATAAAAAACATAAAATAAAATAAAATGATATGTAAAGGAAATGAAGAAAGGAGACACTCACAAGAGGTCAAAAATTGAATCCTCCCATTAAGTAAAGTGTTTGAAAACATGGTGTTGTATTTAAAAAGACCTAAGAATGCAAGTAGATAATAATAGAAACTTATGAGAATTAAAGTGTACACCTGGAAACTGGAGAAGGATGGAATAAAGGTTTGGGATCCTAGAAAATTAACTACTACTACAAACTGGGACTCATATGCCAAGTTGGAAAAATTAGTCCTGCTTGAGGAGGAATATGTCAGAACAGGTTTCGAGCAACTAGGTACTCAAATCTGCAAATTTCCTATTTTTAGACTATGTAGTTGGACTCATTCTTCCACTAATGGTGAATTTTTCCACTTTTGGGTTTTGGGAAATTTATAATAGGAAACTATAGTCTTCAATTTTCACTTCTTTTGATGCAAATTTGGGTCTGAAACTACATAATTTGACCTATAGGTGTTCTCCAAGCTTCAATTAGGGTTTTAATCAATTTGAAGAGCTTTGAAAAATTGTTGATGAATTTTCCACTTTTGTTCATTGAAAAATTTGCACACAAGACCTGCAAATCACATGCAAAGAGGGAAAAATGGTTGAAGGGTTAGAGAATAGGGGTTTTCCTTAGTCAAACCCCTTTTTGGTAAATAAACCCTTCAAAATGAAATAAAATATGTAGAGAGAATGATGAATGAACATTCAATGCTACAACTCACCAAACCCTTGAAGTAGAAATTTAAAGATATGCAAGTGATGGCTCCATAATGCTTGAATACTCTTGTGAGGATGTTTAGGATGCTTGAATGAATGATTGATTGAGTGATTGAATGCTTGATTGAATGAATTAGTGAATGGGGATAATCTAAACCGGATACTTGTCAAGAAAGGAAGTGCAAACTGAAAGCTACAAAATCTTTCCCTGAATTTCTTGAGATTCCTAGGTGGACTAATTCACCATATGTGGTGAATTAGTCCCACTACCAAGCCTAAAAAGTAACTTTTGCATTTCTGGATACCCATATGGTAGATTCTTTTTCCAATAGAATCTTGTCGAAACTAGACTAAGTTGCCCAAACTCACACAAGTGTCTAAGTCAACTTTTCCAGTCAATTATGCAAGATTCTAGAGCCTCTCTGCATCATAATTTATATTTTAGGTGCACTTCTCCAGTCTTGTTTAATTATTTCATTATTTATTTATGTTCTTAGGTGTTTTGCATACATCACTGTATTTTCAAACAACTAGCATTTCTTAGGTTTTGCATTAATAATCATCTTTATTTTTTAGTTTATTGCATTTAGACATCATATTTAATCATATTTCATTGATCCTTGTATCAACTTTAAGTGTAGACATTACACATTTTTTGTCCACTTCTCTCCTTTTAGGTGAAAAAACCTAGGAGAGTTAGAGAACCCTTGGATACCAAAATCGGTGTCCACAAACCTAATGAAAAGTTGATACAATCTATATTTAATATGGTGATACACTCCAAATCAGACAATGAAATGTTCTAAATGTGTGTTCACCAAAATGAACAAACGAAAAATAGGATGTCTCCAATATTTTAGGTGATAGGGTTTGTATTTCACACTCTTGTTTCACTCAAGGAAACCCTATAGATCTCAATCCAAGGACAAAATGAAAGAAAGATATCTACTAAAGGTTGTCCTAGTGTAGTATCCCTCCATTTATGTTTATGCTTTCTGCTGTTATGTTTTCACACTGTTAGATTATGATACCTTGTTTGGATATTTTGATCACTAGTTTTGAGTGATAGTGGATTTATTCTGTGATATACATTAACCCTATCTAGTCAAGCACAAGTTGAATTTCCCCAACATCCAATATTGATTTCACAAGAATAGGTGGATGCGATCGCAACAGTTCACCACAAAATGAATATATTTGAAGAATGGATTGAGTATTGGGTAAAGAGGGGAAGAATTCATTATAGATGCAATAGGGAAGTACTAGGAAGTATACCGCTAATCAGAGTAATCTAAAAGATTTGAAAGTGAATGCAAATTTCTCTAGGAGCAAGTTATTGAAGAAAGGTGAAATATTGAAATTCTCATGCAAGTAAAAATCCAAGAATTAATACAGGGAAATGTAATCTTAAAACATGAACTTCCATTTCCAAGAAATGGAAGAGACAATTGAAATGGGAAGGTTACATATTAATGCAATGCATTGAAATATTTGTAAAGGTCACCATGGAATGTGGAAAATTGATTGATGAAGATCGAGAGTTTATTGAAATGCTAGCATGTCAATGTTGTGATCCCTAAACATTAGGATAGGAGGGTAAAGAAGCCAAAACCTTCAAGGAATGGATTGAAAGATTAAACAGAGATCTTGTTTAGCTATTAACTTAGGAAGTCCTTGATGAAATTATACATTGCAAGAACACTATAGCTAAATATGAAGCAGATAAAGTGCAGATGAATGATATTATACTCCAGGTATCTAAAGAATACAATAAGCTAGAACTCACTTGGAAGGAAGTACAACGGATTTCAAAGGAACATATGCATCAAGTATTGAACATTTTCTGAGAGTACAAATTGAAGAAGGGGGAAGAAAAGATCCCAGAGCCTGAGCCTTGAGTGAGGAGATGAAGAACCAGATATCAAACACCGAAAGTGTGGCAAATATTTTTGTTTTGTTTGAAATTTTGAGTTTGGAGGTTGATCCTGATCCCAATAGATATTCCCCATTCTGGTATTTTGAAAGAAGTTGATAGCCTCAATATATGCAAAGTGTTTCATGCTACAATATGAAGTGAAAGTGTTGTTGTTAATGAATTGAAAACTTTTACTTGATCTAGAATATTCTAATGAAAGTTGGCATATGCCACATGCTGCATTTTAATTTTTCATTTCTAATTCTTTGGAAAAACTTTAAGTTGAACTCTTGAGGCCTTGTTCCTATAAAAAGTTGTTTCTTGGTTTATTTTTTATTTTAAGTTCAGAATTTGTGGATGTTAGAAGAGCATAAAAACATTTCAAGTTTTGTTCTTTTTTCCTATTTTTTAAATCATTCCAACATAAAACTTTGTATGCACATAGACATTGATTAATATCAGAGCCAATTAGATAGCTACCTATCTCATGAATCATTTGTAGCTAGTTTTGTTAGTTCAATTGAACAAGACTATATTCTGCGCCATTTAAGGGTGCATACAGAACCTACTGCATGTCCAAAATAAAACCCCCTCTTTAAAAGCTCGAACCATTTTATATATAGATGTGAAGCAATATGGTGAAGTATAAAGCAATTTTCTCTATTTTAGTTGATTCTTTGTGGCATGCATGGAGAATAATCGGGAGAATATTTTAATTTTTCAGTATTTTTTGCTTTATTTTAGAGTAGATGTTTAAATTCTTGAAAATGTTCCAAAATTAAATGGGTGGATGGAATTCTATTGAAAATATATTTTTTTCTATAAAAAATTTGAATGCTTAATGCTAAATCTACTTAAGTGATAGTAAATAATTTGTGATGTTCATGAAATCATATTGTAAATCTTTCAATTTCATGATGCTATTTTGTGAATGAAGTGGAAATTTTGTATGAAATTCTTATGATTCTTAACAAAACTAGAAATAATTGTAGTCCCTTTGAGATTAATAGGAATATCACATCACAGTCGAGAGTGACCCTATGTAATCATGACCTAGTTATTAGAGACTTGGGATTGAATTGAAGCCAATCTTTTCTTGTTAAATTAGAATTCCCTTTCAGATTTTCTTTTTTCCATATCTTTCAAGAAGAAGAGGCTCTTTGTAGTTTGTCTATGAAGAGTTTATTTTCCCTATTTATTGTGAGTAAACTCATCATCAATAATCTTTATCTAACTTCTTTCTAGAAATCACATTTGAGGGTAGATGTATGCCCCCCTTCATTCTACTTGCTTAACGAAGGTGGAATCATGGTAGCATTCTAGCCAAATTGAATAAAGTAAGTCATACCATAGGGTATTTCCAAGTACAATACCGCATAATGATAGATAGTTAATGAGGATAGGAGTTGAATCACAATTCCAACACAACAAACAACATAAAAAATAGAGCTCTTTAGCACTTATTATACTCATTTAAATGAAATGCATTTTCTTAACCCTAATATAGTAAAAAATATAATTTTAACTTATATAAGAGCAAAATGTGAAGTAAATTCTTACTATTTTGTCATTTACATTTTTATAGCTAGAAAGTGATTGAAGAGTAGTTGAAAATTTTGAGCTGATGAGACTGTAGGCCTATGAGATTGGATGTCCTACGAGACTAGGTGGCCTATGACAAGCACTATCATGAGGTGAGTTGATTTTTCTACCTTAGGTTTGTCCTTAAATGCCTGTATTTTATAACTTTTAAGCATTTTTAAGTTAAATTAGGGCCTTGGAAAAAAAGTTCACAAAGAGTCCCCTTTGTTTGCAAAGTATCCCATTTTTTTGCATAGTGTCGCCTTTTTCATGAAGTGTCCCTTTTGTTTGTGAAGTGTCCCACTTTTTTGAAAAGTGTCTCATTTCTTTGTGAAGTTTCCCAAAAGGGGTCTAAAGCATCTATGACCTCCAAGAAATTACAGTAGAACAACTTTAGTAGACTTTAATGATTATTGGTGTAAAATTTTAAGAGTTTAGAGTAATTATAGGATATATTTTTTCTTTTATGTAGGTTCCCACCCATTCACGACATTGTTTGGGTGGCAGACAAATTAGCCTTCTTCAAGATTTAGCCCCCACTCTTTCAGTGGAGGATATAGAGATTTTGTAGATTTTAGGATTATACTAGGTGTACCTCATGCCCACATGAGGTACCTATTATGTGATCAAACAACACACCCTATTTTTTCCCCTTGGAAAGACATGAACCCCTTTTTTTTTGTTTACTCTCACTTTTGCTTGATTTGCTGTTGTTCTTGGGGTTAGTGAAATTGCAAGATTTATTTTCAATTTTCTTGGTTTTTATTTTATTGCTTGTTCTTTCTCAAATTTGATGTCGTAATCTTTTCATAAAATTTTATTAATCTATCAAAAACTAGAATCTTGGAGTTGTTGTGGTAGCATCAAGGATGTTGTATCTTTGATTGGTCCTTGTCCTACTTGGTAAGTCATCACTTGGATTTCCTCAATACTAGTGGTCATACTTCCTTGTATTGGAGTTCAATAGTTTCTTTTCACTTTCTTTAGTCCAAGTTTAGAAACTAGAGGTTCTATTATGAAATGTTTGAATCACTTTTTATCTCTCTTGAACTCGATTCTTGGTTCCTCTCTTTGCTCTCGATTTTCTTTAAAGATTAGAGGTAAGTGTCTCAGTTCTCAGTAATATTTCCAAGGTTTAGTATCGGAGGTTGTCAATCCTGGTGATCATAAATGATCATGTATCTTACAGGATTTTTCCATGCAAAAATCAAAGTGACACAAGAGTTCCATGTAATTTTTTGGTGTCATATTTTCCTCTAGTAGTGAGCCTTTGTAGAAACCTGGGTGTTCATAATTTGAGCCCTAATTTGTCATGATTACACCTTTATTTAAGAAATTAATGCATTGTAATAGGTAATTAATGAAGGTGGTGAACTACTCATGTACTTGGAATTACCTTGAGCATGCAGTTTCTTTGATAAAAGTATACTTCACATCATACTACAAATTTGCAAAGGAAATTGAATGAACAAAACTAATATTGTGGCACACAAGGAAAAGTAAATTTTGAGAATATAATAACATAGCTACCAAGGGTTTCAAGGTTGCATTCTAAAATATTGTCATCATTAGCCAAAACCAGGTATGTATCAAATAATAGAAATTATGTTAATCATTTTTCACACATGAAATTCTAGAAGATATGGTATTCCTTTTTTGAAAAAACTGAATTTTTTATTATTTTGATTTGAATTTAACCAAAATTTAAATTGAAAGTTTATAAATTGTTCAAAAAATTGTTTAAATTTAACCCTAACTCACACACAAGGAACATATAGAAAATAAAAAACACACAAACAAAAATGAGTACCTCTAAAGGAAAACTATAAGATAAATTCAAATACTAAAATTCACAAGTTGTACTAATTGGTGGGATAACTACTGATACTCATATGGGATGGTCTTTTGATGTTGAATTTTGCACACGAGAATGACAAGAAAATGGTTATCATTGTACAAGGAATGTTATTGCATGTGGATTACTTTTAGTAGGAGGGTTTCTACCAACAATCGAGGCCCCTAAATTTGTTATGGAGTGTTTAAACCACTACAACCCAAAATAAAGAGTCATTGAGGAGGGAAAAAATTATACAGATCTCTCTATGAAAGGAATTATATATATATTTGGGCTTCCTACATTTACTCAAATATACCACATTGATATGAAGGTGAAAATCAATACCTACCTAAGTTCCAAAGAATGCAATAGATAAATTATGAGAACATAGCTATACCAGGAGTAGATTACAAAGCAAAAAAAATTGATTCTAAGGTCTATGTTCAACCTAGATGTTATATATATCATAACTATGCTAGTAAGGATAGTTGGATTATGAGATGCCAGTAAATTTGAATCATGGATGTTTGTGATCATATCCAAATTAATCAAAAGTCTCATGCCAATGCGTTAGGGAAAATTTATTAGCAATATATTGTACGAATAGATAAAATTATTTACAAAATCTAAATTTTTTTATATGTCATCATATGTGATTTATTCTAGTGCCTTAAAAGGGAAAATAAGTAATGGTTGAAAAGGATTGCTACTCTGGGTAGAGAAATAGGAAACAATTTAATATATGCTCATTTACCCCAAATTACGATCCATGGATACAAGGAGGATTACCAAAAGGTTAATGATGGTATTTCCATGAAGCTGTCAGAATAATGGAAGGAGACAAAGGCTAAAGATTGTATTTGGAAGCACAAAGTGTCATTAGATCAATTGGAGGTTGGTACATTTAGTTTCCCACTTTCACTTACATTAGAGTGGAAGGGTTTGATGGATATCCTTTCATGCCACCGAAGTACCCTATAGATAAAATGGTGTTAATAGAATTGGTAAGACCATTAAAGTCATCCCAAGCTCTTTATGGCATGGCTTATAAAAAGGCGTCTTTCATATTTCCTATTGTGATAGGGAATTATAAATGCAGTGCAATTAGAACAACTAATTTTTGTGAAGAGAAGTCCAAAACATATAATTTGGAATACTTTCCACTCCAAATAAAGTATTGTGAACTAGAAGGGAACATTTCCAAGAACATAGTAGGTTATCATGCTTATGTCTATCATCTAGAAGAAAATTGGTTAAATTGTGAATATGAGCAAAAAGTAAGAAAAATAAAATATGAAAGATTGTCATTAGAATTTGCATGGATTTTCAAGATTCATGAAATTCTAGATCAGATGGAGAAAGATGATGGTGAAGTGTTGAGTAAGGTTGACAATGAAGATAGAGTCTAGCATGAACCTATTCTAGACCCATATTATAAAAGTGAAGAAATAACATCAGTTAAGGAATTCTTTGCACCGGTTCTATTATATACTCAACATTGGATAGATGATTTTCATAAATTTTTAAGAGAAAAATGCACAAAAACCCACATACTCAGAAGATAAAAGAGAGAAACAAAGAGAAGAACATGAGTGAAAGTGTTGGGAACCTACTAAGAAAAAGGGGAAATTTGGTAAAGCAGCTGGCAATATAAATATTGAAGAGAGAATCCCTAAGGATCCAAGCCAAGGAGTTTCATTAAAACCAGCTGGTAAGCATAAAGATACCAAATTACGAAAGGTTAAAATAAAAACTAAAACAAAGGGCCAAGCCTAATACTGATGAAGATGTAGGGGTAATAGAAAATATTGGTACACAAACAAGGTATGCATCTCAGAGAGCTACAACATTATTCATTTCTCCCCCTTCAATTAATATGGCTATTGTAAAACATGCACTAGGAAAGACTCATGTGGTTTTGGATGAAATTTTTGAAGCATATGAAGCTAGGATTAAAGAACAGATGGATAAGTAGGGCACCATGTGGGAATGAGTAAAAGTAATGAATCCTAAAGATAAACACATGGTACAACTAGTGGTGGAAGAAATTATAGATACAAGGTTAATTCCTATGAACATTGAGGAAGAAGAATCCATAAAAGGAACACTTGCTTTAGAAGCGCAGAACCCTAATGTTCTTGAAATGGAAACATGGGAGACTGTAGGATGAAATCCTACTAATAATGTGGTTATTGAAGATAATTTTAATTCCTAGCCTTCATTGGGAATGATAAAAATGATAATGAGCAATTGTAGGTCTCCAAAAAATAAAAGGAGGACTAGGTTGAAATTGAAAATGAAGAACCTTCACATAGGTAATAAGGTTAGAGATGAGGAAAATCCTGATGTGACAGGATATAAAGAAGGTGATGTCCTAGGAACTGATGTTGAATATCTAGTTGAATAGGAAAATACAAGTCTTGAAACTATAGAGATAGTGTTGAATCCTGGTAATCCAAAATCTATGCCAAATAATACTAAGAATGTTCCTATTTTGGAGGACGTGAAAGATAAAGTTGAAGATGTAAGAGAAGAAGGTTCTAAATAGACTAGAAATTGGGAATAGAGAATTTTTATAGAGGTAGAATGTGATGAAGATGCATCTGATTGGTTAATCAAAGAATTGACTTCCCCAATGGAATTGGAATTGGTACTTGTGGATCTTAAGAAATTTATGCAAGTGGACACTCCTAAATGTAGGTGAAGAGATAAAATGAAACATGTCTTACAAAAGTCTATATATGAAGGTAGAAAAATCCATATAGCTAGCCTAATAGTAGATAAAAATATACATGAGATAATTCCTAAGGAGTATAAGATAACAAGTATCAATGTTGGACATTCATCCTAGACACAAGAATTAGAAGATATGAAGATGAAATTGGATGCAATTTTTGCCATGGTATAGAATAATAAAAATAAGAAAAGAGAGTTGAAAGAATGGGTTGCTAGCCTAGGAAATTTTGTAAATTCATTAACCCAATCTTTCCAAGCACAAACTAAATTTCCTCAGAATCCAGTACTTATGTCACAAGAGAAGGTGGATGCTATTGCATCAATTTTCCATAGGATGAATATATTTGAGGAATGGATTAAGTATTGGGTAAGGAAAGGAGAATAAGTTATTACAGATGCAATTTAGAAATACAAGGATGCACACTATTTGTTTGAAAAATCTAGAAGATTGCAAGGAGAATGTAGATTTCACCAAGAATAGGTTGATGTTGAAAGGTGAAATATAGAAACTCATGCAAATAGATGTCCAAGAATTGATAAGAGAAAATGTAATTTCAAAACAAGAAATTACATTATGTGAAAAATGGAAAAAATAGTTAATTTGGGAAGGTGACACATTAATAGAATGTATAGAAGGATTTGAAAAAGTCACCAAGAAATGCAGTAAGTTGCTTGATAAAAATCAAGATTTTATTAAAGTGTTAGCACTTCAAGATTATGATCCCTGGACACTAGGATGGGAGGGTAAAGAAGAAAAATATTTTAAGGAATGGATTGAGAGAACAAATAAATACCCTATTCAATTTTTAATGCAAGAATTGATTAACGATATCATACATTGCAAAGAAATTGTACAGTCCGATATGAGATAGCGAAAGTGTGAAGGAATGCCAATATACTCCAGATATCAGAGGAGTACATTAGGCTCATGTTTAGTAGGAAGGAAATACATGGAATTTCAAAAGAGCATACACATCAAATATTAAATTCTTTTCGAGAATATCAACTAAGAAAAAATGAAGAAAAGATCCTAGAACTCGAGCTATAAGTGATATTAGGAAGTACTTGATATCACATACTAGAAGTGTGACAAAGACATTTTGTTAAAATTGATTTTTGCAGGTTTATCCTATTTCTAGTGGATGTTTCTTTTGTGGTATTTCAAGGAATAATGATAGCCTTGTTTTATGTAGAGTGTTGTGCATCAGAGTTTGAGGTTGAGAGGTATTCCTACTAAATAAGTCAAAGCTTTGACTTCATCTAGAAGATTTTGATGACAATTGGTGTATGCCAAATGCTACATTTTTATTTTCTATTTTTGATTCTCTTGATAGAATTTAAGCTTTATATCTTGGGGCCTTGTTCCTATAAAAGGTTGTTTATTGCTTTACTTTTATTTTTAAGTTCAAAATTTGTGGATGCCAGAAGAGCCAAAACTTCTTTAAGTTTTCTTCTTTTTTCCTTTTTTTTGAATCATTCAGGACAAAAAACCTCTATGCACATATAACTTAATCAATATCGAAGTCAATTTGATAGCTACCTATCTCATGAATCTTTTGTAGGTAGGTTTTGTGCCATAGAAAAATGACCCCTTGACATTTTCATGATCTTTTAGGCCTTTCTTCATGATACTTCATCCATTTTTATTTGATTTAATGTTGTAATGTGACTTCAACACACACATTATGTCCTTAAAATTTAAACTATGGCATATTGTGAAGGTGTTATGAAGTGTTGTAAAATATTTTTGTCCTTTTCTAGACTCCATTCATTACAATTGACCTAAAACTCACCTTTTCATCACTTATCAATTCCCATTTTGAAGTGTTGTAAAGTCTTGTAACAAGATTTCATGCTTTTCTAGGCTTAATTCACTATTTACACCTTTCTTATAGTTTATTTGATCCCTTTATGCCCTTATAAGGCTTAATTAAGTGTATTTTTTAATATAAACCCAACAAATAACATTAATTCCTGACACCCACTTTTAGGTCCAAGGTGGGACCCATTCACCATGGGTGGCGAATGAGTCCCCCTTGGCTCCAAATTCAAAAAAAAATCAAATTCTCTTTCAAGTTTTTATTCAAAATTACTTGTTATCAGCCTGTGATGAGGTATTATTGGGTTACTAAGGCACAAGAGTGTATAAATAAGTGTTTTTCTCCTCATTTTACATCTCCTACAATCTTCTAATCTCATAATTCATCCAAGCATTCAATCAAACACTTTACATCATCAAATCAAGCATCCATCAAGCATCTTGGAGTGTCCATTGACATATCTTTATATTTTTAGCATCAAAGGTGTGGTAAGTTTATGACATTTGCATGTTATCTATTGATCATACTCTTTTCATTCCATTTCATTGTTTAGGGTTTGATTACCAAAGTGGGGTTTGACCAAGGCAAACCCCTATTCTCTAACCTTCAACCATTTTCCCCCTCTTGCATGTGTCTTTGCAAACTTTTGTATGTAGATTAATCAAGAAATTAGGTGTTGAAAGGTGGTCAACAAGTCAACAAGGTGTTTCATGTCAAATCAACCCTATTTCAAGCTTAGAGACAACTTATAGTCCATTTTTTGCGTAATTAACTTCGTTAACCTGACAAGTAGACAACCTCAAATGTGGTGCTACAGAATTGGTCCCTAATTTCTAAAAATTTTGGGAGAGGATCGATTCACTATCAGTGGTGAATGAGTGCCAACTTAAGGCTAGAAATCTAGATTTTTTTAAATTTTGGATCTTTACACTCAGAAACCTATTCATATAAGTTTCCATCAGAAGCAAGATTGATTCATGACCAGTGGTGAATGAGTTCCACTGTTGATTTTTAGTGATATTGACTAACATTTAGAACATTCCAAAATTTCATTAGACTTCGAGGTGCACTCTGATTCAGCTTTCTTCAGTTTTGTTTTGCATTCGCTCATACTTAGTTCATGCTTGCATATTACATTATGCTTTCAAACATTGCATAATTTTTAGGTTTTTCATTCATAATCAGTCAATTACTTAATTTAATTGCACTTAGATCATTCCATTTAGACTTAATTGCATCATGCACATCTTAATTTGAGTGATACTACATATATTTTATGTGGGGTTTGTCTCTCTTCTTTTAGGTGAAACATCCCAAGGGTGCAAGAGTAGCCTATAGATCCCATACCCAAAAATATATGGTTCATTTTGGTGAACCCACATATTGAGCACTCTTTCTTTCTAATTTTATTTGCATATTGTATCCTAGATTACACTTGCATCAACATTCAATTAGGGTATTGTTTTGTTTTTGCATCCTAGGGTTTCTTCAAATTGCAATAGTGAAAGACTCATTTAGACTTCATTTTTGCATATCATATCATTGAAAAAATAAAATTCTACATTTGTATCATTAATTTGCATTTGAAAAGCATTATAATCACTTTAAATTTTCTAAAAAACAAAAAAAAAATATCATACTTGGACTCATTTGCCACCCTAGGAAAATTAGTCCTCTTGCACATTTTAGACAACACTTTTAGGAATTTTTTTGGCATTTTCCTACATTTTTGTTCTTTGTTGTTATTTCTCTATTTCAGTTTTCAATTTTTTTGTTATTTACATTTTTCACTCCTAGATTCCATTGTATTTGCATTCACCTTGTCTTTTGTACCGGTACTTGTATGAGTGTTTGGTGCCCCATTGATTATAGTTTAGTGAGACAAAGTTCTAGACTCATGGCTTCCCATGATAGCACTTTTTTTGTGGACCTTGGGATCTCAAGAGCTCCTACTCCTAGTATGGACAATGGTGCATTAGGCATGGACAATACCACTTCTATTCCTTCACCTTTCCATCTAATGAATGTTGACACACAAACAAACTCCATTCTACAAGAAAAATTCATTAGTATTCATGGGGATTTTGTACATTTACAACAAGATTTATCCCTTGAAAACATTTCCACCACTACCATACCTACAATATAAAACCTTCATCATTTGCTTGAAAGTGATGATGTCTTACAAGTTATGAAAATAATTGCTTAAATATACAATAAAAATTCTCCTTCCACATATTGATCAACAAACATAGTTGCAAGCCAAGGAGGACCTCACATTCCTCCCCCTTCAACTATAGCATCCATACCAACTTATACCACTCCTAAAGTTACAACAACTATGCAATAGGTTAGTCATGTGGCTTGTTCTTTTGCAATTCAAACTAGAATTTCTAGTTCTTTTGTGGCATCACGTATTCCTTCTTCCACCTTCACCCCTCTTAGTTTCCCTTTCACTTCCCCTAACATTACATACATTTCATCACCATTTTCCCTTCCACCTCATAACACTTACACCAGTCCCATCATGACACAACTCTTTAACATAGTTTCATCAATGCAACAACAAATATCCACCATTAGCCAACGTCAAAATGCTCCACCCACATACCATGTTCATAATAGTCCATTATCCTTAGACATCTTACACACACAAATGCCACAAGGGATTGAAATGCCTAGGTTTCAGAAATATGGAGGTAAAGGAGACCCTATTAATCATGTCAATTTTTATACAACTTTATGTAGTGATTTTGTCCTTGATGATAAACTCTTAGCCAAATTTTTTTCCTAGGACCTTAAAAGATACTACAATAGAGTGGTTTTCAAACTTACCCAATCATTCCATCTAATCATTCAATGAAATTTTGGATGCCTTCATAAGTCATTTCCAAGTTCATATAACTCCTAAAAAGATAATGGTTGGTTTAATGCGATGTAGAGAAAATGCCGATGAAAAATTAATTAACTTGATCTAATGTTACAAGTAATTGTATGCCCAAATTGATGTCAAAATTCCTAAGTCACATCTGCAAAATATTTTTATCAAAAACGTGCACAAAAACCTTTAGGATAAGTTAATTATGATGAAATTTCCTTCATTCATGCACTTATGCACAACACTATGTGACTATCACAACTTGGTTTCTAGTCGTGATTCAAAGTCCACTTCTAACCAAGCTGAAAAGTTTGAACAAAATAACCCAAACAACACACAAACATTTTGCAAACTAAACAAAGGCTTTTTATAGTTCAATCTGCCTCCTCAACCACAAACCCAACCTATTCAAATTCAAGTGGTAGTTGTTAAATTAGTTGTTAAAAAACCTTCTCCCCTATTGCTAGGATTAAAACTGTTAGACTATTTCTTGCTAATGTTGCACACATGAACTATAAATTCTATCAAATGGATGTAAAGTCTGCATTTTTGAATGGAGAACTAGAAGAAGAAGTGTACATTGAACAACTAGATGGATTTCAGCAAACAAACAAAGAAGATATGGTCTGTAGATTGAAGAAATCTTTGTATGGACTTAAGCAAGCCCCTAGAGCCTAGTATGCTAGATTGGACAAATACGTACTAAAGCTTGGATTCACTAAACGTACTACTAATAGAAAATTATACATCAAATGAGATAATGATAAGGAGTTAATTATAGAATTTTTTGTTGATGATATCATTTTCTAAGGAGATGATAATCTATGTATGAAGTTTTCTTATGAGATGAATGAATTTGAAATGAGTATGATTGGAGAAATGAAGTTCTCTCTAGGATTACAAGTGACATAGTTGGACAAGGGGATCTTCATATGTTAGTCCAAATGTGTGAAAGAACTTTTGAAAAAGTTTGGAATGGATGACTCCAAACCTGTTGGTACTCTTGTGGTGAATGGATACAAGTTGACACAAAATGATCACTCTCCTAAGGTAAATCAAACCAAATATGGGTCAATGATTGGTGGATTTCTCTACTTGACTCAGACTAGACTAGACATTATGAATGTTGTATGTATGATTGCTAGATTTCAAGCTGATCCAAAATAATCACATGTAACTATTATGTAGAAATTTTTTAGGTATCTAAAAGGAATATTTAACTTTGGACTTTCGTATCCAAAGAATGATGATCTCACTTTATGTGCATATACTGATGCGAATTGGGTTGGTGATGTAGATGATAGGAAAAGTACTAGTGGCAGTGCTTTCTTCCTAGGGAAGAAGCTGGTATCCTGGTTAAGAAAAGAGCAAAACTCAATTTCTCTATATACTATTGAGGTCAAATACATTGATGCTACTAATAATTTTACTCAAGTGATATGGATGAAATAGATGCTGAGATATATTAGGGTGACATAGGAAGAGCCTATTGCCATATATTGTGATAACTCAAGTGCAATAAATATCTCAAGGAATTTGGTGCTACACTCTAAGACTAAACACATATCAATCAAGTTTCATTTCCTAAGAGAGAAATTAAATGAGAAAGAAGTCAGACCTGAGTATGTGCCTACCAAAGAACAAATTGTAGATATATTTACTAATCCTTTGTTGAAGGATACTTTTTAGTATCTTAGAGGAATGTTAGGGGTAATCACTAGTACTGATATGAACTAAAAGATGCATTTTCTTGCATCAATCTATGAAGTCTAGTGATATATTCTAATATGGATTGAATTTTTTGTGGTTGCTACTTAGGGGGAGTAGTCAGATGTGTAGATATGTGGTTAAGAGAATGTATTTGCAAAGTTCATTGTAGCTTTTCCATTGATGACAAAGGGGGAGAAGTGTAATGTGAAAAATATTTTCAAGAAAAGAAGTGCAGGAAAAGTAAGTGTGTTGGGTTGATGGTATTTTTCACATCATGTGTTGTCATGAATGCCAAAGGAGAATTTTGTTGGATGTTGTGGATATGGTTGCTGATATGTGGTTGTTATTGATATCAACACTATTAGCATTTGGTGTACTAAAGGATGTATATGTCAAGGATATTGATAAAATTATAAAAGGAAGTGTTCTAGCTTCCTTGTGGAACTGTGTAGGTAATGGAGTTTCTTTGTTCTATACATTGAAGATAAAAAAAAATGGGGATTAGGGTTCCTCCACCAATTTCCTTCAAGTTTCATTCAAGGAAAATTTAGAGATTTGAATCTAGCGATGGAAATGATGGAAATATATTTATAATAATGTATCCTAGGGGTGTGATTAAAGACTAAAAGGGGGTTCACCACCAAGCAAAGGATTGGAAAGAAAGAAACGCAATGATATTTTAATATAAGTATGCAACTCAAGATAAGAAACTGAAAAATTAGAATTCATTGAGAAGTGAGATAGGGGTACTTGGAAAACCAAAGAATCTTGGAACTTTTGGATGTTGTGGATATGGTTGTTGATATTTGGTTGTCATTGATGTCAACACTATTAGAATTTGGTGTACTAGAGGTTGTATATGTCAAGGATATTGAGAAAATTATAAAATGAAGTGTTCTAGGTTCCCTATGGAATTGTGTCGGTCATGAAGGTGCTTTGTTCTATACATTGAATATTAAATGACGTCGATTAAAGGGTTTATTTTTTAATGTTTCTAGATTATCTATGAGAAGTTTTATAGGTCTGCGTGAAGTTTTGAGTATGATGTGGTCTAACAGTGTTTCTGTTGTCTCTATTAGTGTTTATGAATGAAGATCATGTGATTCTATTAATCTAAATTGTTGTGGATGCTTCTCTATTGTTTCTTGGTGTTCTTGGATGTCTCTAGATCATTCTATATCTTTGTGGTATGTCCACATTACTCAAAGAGCTTGTGGTTGAAGATCTTTCTTGCACATGTTCAATTTTTCATGTTCTTGGCCTACATGTTAATGGTAGCGTGTTGTGGATCTTCATGGTGAAATTAATTAAAGTATTTTTGTGTTGGAGATATTAATTAGGGTCCCCACTATGTTGTGGTTGGCCTTGGTGGATTTACATTGGAAATTTATTTGTAAATTTGAGCCAACATTGAAAATACATTTTATTTTTCTGGCCGACTAAGTTGTGATGAAATACCATGTAGCAGATATATATGAGAAATTGGTTGAGTAAATTTAGTGTGTGAATGAGTGTGAATGTATGCTAGAGAAAGTGTAAATGTGAAAATAGAGTTTCTATCATTCAATTACTGAGCAGAGAGTGAAGAAGTTTTAGCAGAGTGTGAAGAAGGTTTTCTGAGGTTAATTGGAACTGTAATTAGGCTTGTGTAGAAGCTATTTTCTTAGTTCGTATTCTTTGGATTTTAATCATGTTCCATATTGTTGGACCATGAGTCCTCTTTTGTATTTGAGTAGTGAGCTCTAGGTAGTGTGCCTAAATGCATGTGCATTCCCCTTATTATTTCTCTTTATACTTTTAACAAAGCATAATCTTTTGGACTTACATCCACCATGGTTTTTCCCCTAACAAGATTTCCACGTAAAAAATATTGGTGTTATTTGTTTCTCTAATGTGTTAATTGCTTGTGGTTAATTTATTATTCATCAGATTTGAGATTACAGTTAATATAAGTTAGAAAAGTTTGAGTTTTGTGACAACTGATTCACCCTCCACTTTGAGTTGTATGTCCTCATTTTTCCAACAATTGGTATTAGAGAAAGTTCCTTTTAAGAAGTCTAAAATCTTGAGGTGATACGTGATGCAAAAAAAATTCAAGAAGGAAATTCCAAGATTTTATGGAACTAACTACTCATTGTGGAAATTTAGAATGCAATGTCACTTAAAGTGTATTTGTGAAGCTTTCTGGAAGATTACAAAAGAGCCATATATTATTCCTCATAATGGCCCCTCAACTCCTAATGAGATCAAAGATGCTAAGAATAATGTTAGGGCTATTGAAGCTTTGGTGAGTGCTCTGATAGTTTCAGAGATTGCTAATGTGTTGGGTCTGGAGATAGCTCATGAGATTCAAATGAAACTAGAAACCTTGTATGAAGGAGATGCATACGTGAAGATGGATAAGCTATAGAGCTTGAAAGGAAAGTATGATAATTTGAAGATGGGTGAAGATGAAAATATCACTTCTTTTATATAGAGAGTAAATGAAATAGTGAAGGGTATTAAAGGTGCAGGTGGTTCTGTGGATGAGGATGAAATTGTGGCTAAAGTACTCAGATCCTTTCCTCCCTCCTACAAAATGAAAGTTCATGAAATTGAAGAGTTCATATTAGTAAACAAGATAACAAGTGACATGTTGATCAGGAAGCTTGTTGCTTTTGAAATAAGTGAATTTGGTGAATCTACACCAAAGACTGAATTTGCATTCAAGGCCACTATATCCAGAAGCAACAAACAAAGATATAATCTAGGAGAGAGTTCTAGAAAGATACCAAGTATGATGAAGAACTGAAACAACTTGAAGATAAAGAAAGAGAGGTAGAAGAATTGGAAACACTAATTGCAAGACAAGAAGGCAGAGGAAAAGGTAAGTATGAAAATTTATTTCCTATTAAATTCTTTTCATGTAGTAAAACAGGTCATTTTGCATCAAGATATCCTTAAAGAGTTTTGAGGTCTAGGCCTAAAAGTTCTAGATTCAAAAAGAGATGCTACTTTGCTAAAGAAGCAGTGATTAATGATGAGTCTGATAAAGATAATGCAAAAGAAGATGAATGGACTTTCATTGCTACCATTGAAGATAATCCTATGGCTACCGAATCTACTAAAGATGAGAAGGCTCTTGAAGCCCAAGTTGAAGAAAAGAGATGAGTGGGTTATTAATAGTGGATGTTCACACCATATGACTGGTGATAAAAGAAAATCTGCGATTCTAGAGAAGTATGATGATGGGGTTGTAAGATTTGGAGATAACAATGTTGCTTGATTCATGGAAAAGGATCCATTTGCCTTGGTGGTAAGTATAACATTGATGATGTTCTCTATGTTGAAGTCCTGAAGCACAACTTGTTGGGTGTTGGATAGATGGTTCACAACGGATATGATCTTCAGTTCAAGGATGGAAGATGCAAGATACACAAAAATTCTAGGAATATGATTACAACAAGAAAACAAAAAAAGGTAATATTTTTCATCTGAATACTACTAATGGAAGTTATTTAATTGCTTAAGTAGATGAAACCTAGTTGTGGCATAGGAGGTTGTGTTAGGTAAAATTTGACAACATCATCAAGATAAGCTCTACTCAAGTAGTAAGAGATCTACCTAAGTTAGTGAAGCCTGCTAATATAATCTACAAGGAATTCCAAATGGGTAAACAAACTAGAGTTTCTTTATAGAGAACATAGTTTCATTCAAACAATTTATTGGAACTGCTACATATTGACCTTTGTGGTCCCTCTAGAGTTAGAAGGATTCATGGAGAAAGGTATTCTATGTTGGTTATTGATGATTACTCTAGAATGATTTAGGTTTCCTTTTTAAGAGAAAAATGTGAAGAATTGGAGAAGTTCAAAAGTTTTGAGCCCATGGAAGAAAATGAGAAAGTTCTGAAGATCAAGTTCCTAAGATCTAACAGAGGTGGTGAGTTTATTTCCAAGGATTTCAATTCTTATTGTGAAGAGCATGGTATTAAAAGATAGTTATTTGGTCATTGAACCCCTCAACAAAATGGAGTTGAAGAGAGAAAGAATAGAACAATTCTAGATGCTTCCAGAACAATGATGACAATAGGAAATGTGTCACAAATGTATTGGAGTGAAGTGGTAAGCACTAGTATGTATACTTTGAACCAGGTAAATGTTAATGGTAATCCTGGTAAGACGCCTTATGAGTTATGATTTGGTCACAAGCCTACTATTAAGTACTTCAATATCTTTGGAAGCAAGTGTTATATCAAAAGAGATGATGATATAGGAAAATTTGATGCAAGAAGTGATGAAGGAATCTTTGTAGGTTACTCTAGACACTAAAAGCAAGGCCTACCAATGTTATAACAAAATATTGAGAAAGATGGTTTAGAGTGCAAATGTTAGAGTTGATGAGAATTATGTCAAATCATCCAAATATTGTATTTATGATTCAGATGAAGACATTACAAACCAAGGGAAGAATAATCAGATACAAAATCTACTTCAAATTATTCCATATGTTCTAATGAAGCAACCTCAATTTGTTCTGATAAATCAAGTTAGTCAAGAGACACAAATAAGTGCTAGTGTAGAATAAATATTGAAAGAGTCATAAGTTCAAGAATGTCCCAAAACTCCAAGGTATGTCAAGCTGAATCATTCTAAAAATAAAATTATAGGAGACAAGAGTAAAGGAGTGCAAACTAGAAGAAAAACAGCAGAAGAATATTGTTTGATTTCCAAGATTGAACCTAAAAATGTCACTGAAGCCTATTAAGATGAACACTAGTTGGAAGATATGAAGGAAGAGCTAACACAGATTGAAAATAATGGCACATGGATACTGGTTTCAAGGCCTAAAGACAAAAATGTGATTGGCACTAAATGGGTATTTAGAAACAGGCTGAATGAAGAAGGTGAAGTGGTCTAGAATAAAGCAAGACTAGTTTGTAAAGGGTATTCTCAAATGGAAGGTATAGATTTTGAAGAAACCTTTACCCCTATTGCTAGGATTGAAGTTTTTAGACTATTTCTTGCTTATTTCGCACACAAGAACTATAAAGTCTATCAAATGGATGTAAAGTATACATTTTTGAATGGAGAACTAGAAGAAGAAGTCTACATTGAAAAACCATATGGATTTTAGATAACAGACAAAGAAGATATGGTTTGTAGATTGAAGAAAGCTCTGTATGGACTTAAGCAAGCCCCTAGAGCCTGGTATGCTAGATTGGACAAATACCTATTGAAGCTGGGATTCACTAAAGGTATTGTTGACAACAAATTATAGTTCAAATTAAATAATAATGAGTTAATTATGAAATTTTTAACTGATGATATCATTTTTGGAGGAGATGATAATCTATGTATGAAGTTTGTTGATGAGATGAAGAATGAATTTGAAATGAGTATAATTGGAGAAATGAAGTTCTTTTTGGGATTGCAAGGTACATAGTTGGAAAAGGGGATCTTCATATCTCAATCCAAATATGTGAAAGAACTTCTGAAATTTTTTGGAATGGATGGATCCAAACCTGTTGGTACTCCCATGGTGACTAGATGCAAGTTGACATAGAATGATGACTCTCCTAAGGAAAATCAAACCATATATAGGTCAATGATTGGTGGATTTCTCTACTTGACTCAAACTAGACCAGACATTATGAATGTTGTATGTATGGTTTCTATATTTCAAGCTTATCCAAAAGAATCACATGTAACTATTGGGAAGAGAATTTCCAAGTATGTGAAAGGAATATTTGACTTTGTACTTTGGTATCCAAAGGATGATGATCTCACTTTATGTCCATATACTAATGTGAATTGGGCTGGTGATGTAGATGATAAGAAATGTACTAGTTGTGGTGCTTTCTTCTTAGGGATGAAGCTAGTATCCTGGTTAAGTAAAAAGAAAAACTCAATTTCTCTATCTACTACTGAGGCATAATACATTGTTGCTGCTAATAATTGTACTCAAGTGATATGGATCAAACAGATGTTGAGAGATATCAGGGTGACATAAGAAGAGCCTATTGCCATATATTGTGACAACTTAGGTACAATAAATATCTCAATGAATTCGATGCTACACTCTAAGACTAAACATGTATCAATCAAGTTTCATTTCCTAGGAGAGAAAGTAAATGAGATCTTGGTGTGCTTGGATGTCTATAGATCTTTCTTGCGCATGTTCAGTTTTTCATGTTCTTGGTCAACATGCTAATGCTAGCGTGTTGTGGATCTTTGTGGCGAAATTAATTAAATTATTTTTGTGTTGGAGATATTAACTTGGATCCCCACTATGTTGTGGCTGACCTTGGTGGATTTGCATTGGAAATTTATTTGTAAATTTTGGCTGACATTGAAAATATGTTTTATTTTTATGGTCAACTAAGTTGTGATGAAATCCCATGTAGTGGATATATATGAGTGATTGTTTGAGAGAAGTTAGTGTGTGCATGAGTTTAAATGTATGCCAGAGAAAGTGTAAATGTGTAAATACTGTTTCTATCATTTGATTACTTAGCAAAGTGTGAAGAAGGTTTTTTGAGCTTAATTGGAACTGTAATCAGGCTTGTGCAGAAACTATTTTTTTAGTTCATATTCTTTGGATTTTAATCCTATTCTGTATTGTTGGAAAATGAGTCCTCTTTTGTATTTGAGGAATGAGCTCTAGGAAGTGTGCCTGAATGCATGTGCATTCCACTCATTATTTCTCTTTATACTTTTAACAAAGTATAATCTTCTAGACTA
Organism: Sequoia sempervirens; assembly: GCA_007258455.2. Lineage (NCBI taxonomy): Eukaryota > Viridiplantae > Streptophyta > Pinopsida > Cupressales > Cupressaceae > Sequoia > Sequoia sempervirens. The sequence continues at coordinate 673,485,402 of VDFB02281492.1, forward strand.
ACATCCACCTTATTTTTTCCCCTAACAATTTTTCCACGTAAAAAATCTTGGTGTTATTTGTCTCTCTAATGTGTTAATTGCTTGTGGTTAATTTCTTATTCCTCATATCTAAGATTAAATTTAAGATAAGTTAGAAAAGTTTGAGTTTATGTGACAACTAATTCAAACCCCCTCTCAGTTGTTTGTCCTCATTTTTCCAATAGGAACAAGGTCTACACTCTTGAAAGTATAGCTTTTAATGCACACTGGGACTCATACACCAGTAGGGGTGATTTAGTCCTAGTTTAGGGTGTGGGGCCAGAATCCAGAGTCCGTAACTACTAAACCAAGATCTATAAAAGATGCTTGAAATTTGGTATACTAGGACTCATACGCCACAAATGGTGATTTAGTCCTAGTATCAAAGTTTATCTTAAACTTTCATATCCTCTAATTTTCTCCTATAGCTTCTCCCCTGTCAAATCTCTGAATTTGAAACACTGAACTTCAACTTGTAGGTGACTTTCTGTGATCTCGCAATGTAGATGACAACTTTTCTCCAATCTTTCTCTTTAATGGATCTTCAACCTAAGTTTGTAAATCACACATCAAAGAGAGGGAAAAAATGTTGTTTTGTTAGTGGATAGAGGTTTTCCTTGGTCAAACCCCATTTTGGTAATCAAACCTTGAAATTAATAGAAATAGAATGAAGGAATGATGAATGAACATATAAGCTATGTTGTAACTCACCAAACCCTTGGAATAAAGGTTGAAATCTTGTAAGTAATGGCTATCATGAATATATATCTCGATTCTTGATTGAATGCTCGCTTGAATCATAAGAACCTACATTACAAATGTTTGCTAAAAAAAAACATGATGCATGATGACTTTGACATGATGCTTGATTCTTGAATAATGTTAAAAAATGCTTGATAATCACTCTTGAATGCTCTTGAATTGCTAGATGCTTGAATTCTTAGGTCACACTTGCTCATGACAATTGTTAGAAGAAAATATGTGAAATACCCTTTTATTTAAATAGTTTTTTATACCAAATTTCATGAAATTACAACACTACAAGCTAAAATCAGATCTAGGAGAATAAAATCCCACCAAAATTTTGAATTTAAAATAGGTCCAACCTAAGCAAGACCCATATGTTAGTAGGGGCATATGAGTCCCAGTAGGCTAAGGTTGGGACAAGTTTTTTAAGAATTATTAAGTTTTATATTCCAAATTTAGTTTTAGGCTCCGAAACTTAGGTGGGACATGCCCAAGGTGGAGTATGAGTCCCAAATCACTAAATATGGTCCATACAATCCAAAATCATTAAATTATGACTAGTTATTAGATATATGTGAGGATTATCCTTGAAAAGATGTATTAAATAAGACTTCTGGATGCGAAATAAGACCAAATAATGCATAAAGAAGCCAAATTTTAGCAAGGAGGGCCCAAACAAGTGTGAAAATATAGAGGGATACATTTTTATATACTTCATTTAGCCCCCACTTTAGTGAGAGGAGGAAATTTCTTCAAACTCACACTAAAGTAGAGAAACTTGCATCAAGAGGGGTCCAAATGTACTAATGCTTGTAACATAGGATGGCAACGACCAAGAGGGATGATCAAGTCCCTAGGATCAAGATCCTATGGAAAACCAACATATGCACAAATGAACACACTTGTAAATAATATAAGGAGCAACATCAAGGCACAAGAATACACTACCAAATACATAAAGAATAAAGAAAAACTGAAAACAAAAGGGGTGGATCAAGCTTCGATCATTTGTCTTGCATGCCATGGATTAGATCTAAGATATTTTTCCAAGAAAGTTTACAAGTGGAATATGATGTCCACTATGAAAACCAAACACACACTCACAAGGACTAGTAGAACCTCAGGCCATCCACTAGGAGATCCTACAGTGAGACACATATGCACGTGGTTGGTATGTGATCACACAAACAATCAAGTGGCTATGGGAAATTCATACCTAAGTTTGGCTCCCATAGGCAAGGAAATTGTGTTATGCAAGGTGGCCATACTTAATAGATGTTGTAAATGAAAAATAGTGTAGAGTACATTCAAAGGATTTTTTATTAGTTCATGTAAGGCCTTAACATAGAGAAAATTGTGCCTAATCTCTCCAAGAGAGGACTAATTAAAGAATAACATATTTACAATTTAGGGGATGTAGTGTGTCACATCAAGTAACTAAGAGGAATATAGTATGCTAAGAGAGATCATGGGTATGAGAAAGATCATGATGGGCCAAAAATTGGTGATATGATGGGTATATGTAGGGTATGTGGCTAACAAATTCTTTTTACCCAAAATTGATGAAACAAAAAGGGATTTTAAAGGATATTATTAGCTTTCCACCAATATAAATTATACTTTACTTTGAATTTAATAAATAATTATTATTCATTTTCTATTTGATTTATGACTAAAGTCCTAATTGATAGGCTGATTGAAAAACATCTATAGCTTTCAAATGGTATCACATTTTTTTAATCTAAAACATGTATCACATTCTATACTTCACATACTATTGGATTAAAAAGAAAATAAATTTCATGAAGTTTTGACCAAGTGAAGGTGGTCAGACATATGAGTTTTTATATTTTTTAAAAGTTGTAATAAAAAAATCATAATTAATTATTTACTTGGAAAAAAATTACAAAAAAATATGCATCACATTGGGACATGAGTCTTCTACTTATATCTAAAATATTATCATTTTGTTATTGTTAGGGTGGTCAAATAGACACCTACTTCTTTTTTTTTCCCTAAAATTTAAGTACTACTGCATTAAAATTTGAAATTTTCACCAAATAGATTTTTATTTTAAATAAAACTAGTAGTTTAGAAACTACATTAAATTTTCTAGAGATTCTATTCTTACATATTTTTGAAATAATATAGATAAATTATTCAATTTTTTACGTCAAGTTGTCTAACTCTGATTTTTCTAAATTTTATCACCACTTAAGGTCCTATTCTTTCCATGATGATCTGGCACATACCCTCATTCGCTTGAAGGAAATCACACCTAATGCCACCACAAAGAGAAAGACATTTTGCATGAAGTAATAAGAATACATAATGAAACATTCAAAATGCAAAAGAATAACACTATTACAAAACATAAATAAATGACAAAAAAAACTACTAAAAATTGGTCACATGACCATCAGTTTAGTCATGTGACCATTATTAGTTTATTGCTAGTCATTTATAATGTTACCAAATTTATGAATAAACTAATTTTAGTCATTTATTGGTTGTTTTGATTGATCAATTTGGTAGTATATTTCGTTGTTAATTTAGTCATTGATTGTTTTTAACTGGTCATTTATTTAGTCATGGTAGTCATTTATTTAGTCATGGTAGTTGTTTATTTAGTCATAGTAGTCATTTATTTAGTCATGGTAGTCATTTATTTAATCATAGTAGTCATTTATTTTAGTCACAGTAGTCATTCATTTAGTCATGGTAGTCATTTATTTTGGTCATTGTAGTCATTTATTTTAGTCATTGCAAGCATTTATCTAGTCATTGTAGTCATTTATTTTAGTCATTGCAAGCATTTATCTAGTCATTGTAGTTAGTTATTTAGCCACTGTAATCATTAATTTTTAGTCATGATATTCATTTATTTAGTCATGATAGTCATTTATTTAGTCATGATTTAGTCATTTATTTGGTTGTTATTTACAAATCAAATCAAACTTAATTAGTCCTCACAAATTTATGCATATAAATTTCAAGTATCATAGATATTAAAATGTTGAGAGAAGCACCATGAAATGAAGACTAAAATGTTTGAACAAATAGCCACAACACATTATTTATGAGTGGAGAAAAAACCTCTAAAAATTTACTTCATTAAGCCTCATTGGCAAATCAAAACCTCTGACATTCAATGCCTTAGTGATAAATGATATTTACAAAAACTCAATGATAATGGAGATTTACAAAAACTTAGTGATAACTGAGATTTACAAAAACATAGTGACAACTGAGATTTACAAAAATATAATGAACTTTGTTAAAAAATGAGATTTACAAAAAGCTCAGTGACAACTAAGATTTACAAAAATATAATGAACTTTTTTAAAATTCCAAGCATCATAGAGCAGGAATTCATATATTGTAATGCTAGTTTTCCATAGCCTCTTCCTCTACCACAACCACCCCTACAAAATAACATAATGGAGAAAATGATGAAATACACTAAAAATGGATGGTACTTCTTTAACAATTTATTTCGATGATGAAAAATAGGAAAGAGATCACAATATTTGAAAAAATATAAACAAATATGTCCTAAAAAAGTCTCTTGAATACTTTTTTAGAAACTCTAAGGGAAGTGTGTTAGTCACAACTATTTTGTAGAAAAAATTGTAAGCCTAAAGAAAAATGTTCACTCTCAAATCCCATGCATACCAAAATTTAAGAAAAAATGAAACCATTTCTAGTGACTTGGTGAAGACTTCTATAAGATTACAAATTAAATCTAATCTGGAAAATTATAAATTTTATCCATCCGCTTAGCTTGTGTTGAAGCAAGGTTGTGTATAAAATAAGGATGAAAAAACTTTATATTGATTGGTTTGCAATGCTAACTCCTATATTTATCTCCTATAATAACACCAAACATAAAACCTTCTATGTATCATTTAATTTTATACATGTATATAAGAATGATAGAAAAATCTAAAGAGGGAAACTTACAAGCCTAAATTTATCACAAAATGCACCCTTCAACATAACTGCTTGAAACTCCATCTTTTTGGATCTAGTAGAAACAAAAGCTTCTAGAGATTCTACAAAAGAGCAGATATATCAAATAGGCAATTTTTCACATGTATTAATTTATATCCATAGCTTCTAGTGTGAAATGTTTACTTACTTCTAATAAAGGGAGGTAAAGAAGAAACTGTTGCTTGTACATTTGTATCTACAACAAAAAAAAATCCAAGATACAAAATTTGAAAAGTATTTCAAATTCAAGGAGCAAGCTATCTAATTAACTACTTTAAAACTTATTAAACAATATAAGAGAGCTATCTTAATGTTGTTATAGAACATCTTGAAACCTACCTCGATATGATAGTCCCTCTTGGACTTCATAAAGTGAAGAAATGCATGGCTCATCTATTGTCAAACCATGTTTGTATACTGATAAGTATTGGAAATTAGTTGCTTCTTTGACATCTTTAAGTTTTATCTATTCTTTGGGTAGGTTTTCCTCTCCCGAATAGGTAGTAATATAATTACGAAGGGTAAAAGAGAAAATCAACATACTTGTCATTCCTTTCATGCACCTTAGCCTTTGATGCCCAATCAACCCAACACATATGGCATTTTGGTGTTGAATCCCATCCATCCTAATCTAGCTTGGATTAATGGTGGAGGTGGGAGGCAACTTGGCATCGAATCCGAGTTGGTCCTTAAGCCCTTTCACTACATATGCACCCAAAATATTTTGGGTTACACTACAATCCATTGACAACTTGTCCTCGTCTTGGCTCCACAATGGGGGATCAGGGAATTGGGGATGTGCAAAACTACTCATTAGCTCTAGATTAGTGCAGAACCACTACTTGGTTCTAGCTTGGTGCACCCCATTTCCGGTGCGACTTGATGCACTCCTTTTTAGGGGAGTGGCTTGAGGACTATTCAACATCACTGCTTTCCCTACCGCTTCTAGCTTTGGCTCCATGTTTTGGAGCATTCCCAATCACTACTAGTTTTGGATCCTCCAAACTCTTCCTCTCTAGTATTGACCTTTCACTTCTCTAATTTGGTGAGTTGCAACCTAAAAATAAGGCTTCGACGAGGGTTTCAGAGTATGTTTATTAAAATGAAAATTATGGCTAGATTAGCCCACCCTAATTTTTTTGCATAGATTTGGTTGATTTTCTTGCTAAAAAAATTTCAAAACATAATCAAAATTAAATAAACTACAATATATAATTAATCACCCACTTTTGCATATTATTATATAATATCAAATATATTATAATATTATATTATTAAATAATATCAAATTCATTACAATATAAATATAATATTATAATATTAATAATATAATATTATATAATATATATTATAATATATCATATATATTATATTATATAATCTCATATCCATGTAAATTGAATCTAATTGCTTCTAGAAATAACTAATTGACCTTTTGAAATAAAAGTGTCTACAAGATAGCCCTCAAAATGCAATTGGATTGTTTAAATCATATTTTACTAGTGAAATTGACCACAATTTCTCTTTGATACATTTGACATGCTAACACAACAAGAAAATCAAACTGGTTTCAAATCATAGTTAAAAACATTAATGATTCATTAACATAATGAGTAATAAAAGTTAAAGAATGTAAATGTTAATTTTTTTTATAAACTATGTGAAGGCCTTAAGATTGCACTGAGAGATAATGCCTTCCATGCAATAGGTATTTTTGGTGCACCAAGCAACATAGGTGGCCAAATGGACTACTTAGGTAGGGGTCCCATGAGGAGGGCTTAAGCTCTATGAATTATGATCAAATTCAAAAAAAAAAGAAAAAGAGGTGTAATAGTCATTTATTTAGTCATTTTTATTTTTCTGACCAATTATTTAGTTGTGATTTTACCTGATGAACAAATTAGTCATTTATTTAGTCATTTATACTTGTGAATTGTAAAAATTTAGTAGAATTTAGTTATTTTAAGTCACGTGACTAAATGTTTTAGTCACGTGACTAAATGTGACTAAATTTTTTAGTCACATGACTAAAAATTTTAGTCACATAGTCATTTATTTTCCAGATTCTACTAGTGTAATGCCAATGTATGTCCCCACTTTAGAGAAATTGCTAAAGACCATGCTATGAGAAATTACTTTAAAGTAGTAAATGATGAATGCTAACAATGAAGATGACACAAGAGCTTATTTGCAAAGTTGTATGCCAAGTTGTATGTTTCCAAATAAACCTATGTCATGAAAAGGGGTTTCCCCCAAAATGAAATCCCCAAAATAAAATAAGAGATCCACAGATTCAGGATCAGTGTGTCTTCACTACAATGTTATTAGAGAGCTTATAACTATCATCATTCCCCAAATACTCATGGAATAGGAAGAATGACACAAAGAGAGTGAAAACAAAAAAATATTTCAGGTCAATATGGAAGATACCTAAATGTCTAAATGTCTTGCATGATCCCAAAAAGGAAAACATAAGAGAAAGAAAAGATATTTTTTTTACTCAACATAGAGAAGAATGTAGATACAAATAAAGGAATGCCAAAAAGAGAGAGATACATCAAACAAAATAGTGCAGGGGATAACATTGTGCACATGCAATCACATAAAATAAACATGAAAAATAAATTAAAGATAAGACTAGTAAGGAACATGCAATTCAACCTATTAGTAGGTCATCCACATCCCAATCATGTTCATCATATATGAAAGGAAGAAAACAAGCCAAAGGGACAATATCAAGTGCTAAACTAGGGTAATTACCAATTTCAACACTCTTCATAGGAGAATTATTATTTAATCTCGTAGAAGAGGAAAATAATGTATTGCATTAATTATGCACTTCTCCGTCAATTTTAGCAACCTCATCATCATCATCTAGGTTAATAACAATGGGAGGTCAAATGAGAATGTGTAAAGAGGGATTTAGCTCCTGTTGTAATTATGATGTATGATCCTTTTATTGTGGAGAAGAGGGAGAATCATTGTGTATTGCTTCAGTTATGTTTGGATGTTGATTTTGTTTGTTGTTTTATTCATTTAATATTGAAGCAAGAGCACAACGTCTAGATGCCTATGCTCTCTAGAATTTCTATTTATTTTCATACAATTTTCAAGTTTTGTTTATGTAGGAGAGGGTTTATCAACCATAGTTTTATTTTCTTCCATAAGGGGAGGAATGGAAGGAACCATAGGAGGTTGTTCAACCACTTTCTCTTTAGCTTTGTAAACTTGTTCTTATCTTAGGAGGCATGATGGGATTGTTTTCATTCTCTTGGTCTTTTATAGGAGATAGGAAAAGGATCTATCTTTTGTTGGTCTTGGTTGCTTGGAATGTCTTTAGGTTCAATCATAGTTTCATCAATGATAGGAGGCTCAATCATGGTTTGAGTCATGTTTTTGAGGGATAGTTTTTCTATGCATTTCACCTTAAACTTTTGATATGACTTGAAAATGAAGTCCTCACGAGGTTTAATAGGTTCCATAGGCTCGGGCCAAAATAAATCCAATAAAAATTTTCCACAAGAAGATAGAGGATTAAAGCCACTATGGTGCATAGTAAATATTTCATTATCAAAGGGAAAATTTAAGCATTTATGCATGACCAACGGGAAGGATTCCATGGAGTGTAGCCATGGATAACAGAGCTTCACATGGAATTGATTTGACATTGAGATAATGGAGAATGAGAAATCTAATTGTTTTGGTCCAACTTTTAAAGGAAGGATGATAAATCCTATCCTAGGAAAAGTGAAACCATTATGCATTTTTATTGATTATTTTGGTTTATCATATGTTTCTTGACAGAGTTCATGCACAAGTAAGAAGTCTTCCATGATCACATTCTCTCCACATACAGGATCAATTAATATCCCATTAGCGGGCTTGTCATTGATTCAACCATCTATGTAAGGAGGACAATCCAATGCATTTCTAGTGATATCCTTAATTGAGAAATCAATTTCAAGAGGATTTTTAGTTTGGCCCTAATGAGATAGAATTTTGATCCCCACCATATTATCCATAGGACTTTGTTCATCAGTATCCATAGGACCTTGTTCAATGGTATTTGTATTGTCATCATCTGTGTCAACATTCATCAAATCATTCTTCTTAGTTTCAATAACTTTAACAAATGAAATATCATGGTTTGGCATAGGGTTGGTAAAGATTTGCATGTTTTGGCTAGGAGGGGCAACAAACTTATTTCCTTGATCATTAATACCTTCAATTTGAAATCGACCAGAATCAATGAGGTCTTGCACAAGATGTTTAATTTGCTTACAATGATTAGTATCATGTCCATTTTTTTAATGATAATGACAATACAAATTCAATATAAAGTGTGGAGGTAAAGGATTATTAGGATTAGGAGTTCTAACAAGAGTTTAGGTGATCATTTTTTGTTCTACAATTTGTGCCATTGTTCTATGGAGGGTATCAGGTAAGGAAGAAAATTATCTAGTTGGATCCCAAAAAGTGGAAGGAGTTGTCATTCTTATAGAAACCATTTGGGTATCAACATGTTGAGTTTGTTGAGGGGGGTTAAGTTGAAGGAAGCCTTTATTCTATTTTCTAAAAGGTTGATAATTGTTTTTGTCTGCGGATTCAATCTTCTGAGGATGGCTAGAGGTGGGTTTTGTTTCACAACTACAAACTAAGTTTTGATAATCATGAAGGGAAGTACACAAGTGTAAGAAGAAAGGAAACTTCATCATTCTAATCTTAACTTGTATCTTAGTTTGTAAGTTCTCAATGAACATTTGTTGAAGGTGAGGATCATTAATATTTATATCACTTTGGGAATAAAGAATTTGGTAGAATGAAATTAAGTTAGTAACCTTCTCATCATCTTTTTGCTTACATCTCATCAAATCAACTAAGCTCATCTTAGGAGTCATGTGCACTTGGAAATTATTTATAAATTCCTCATGTTCAAGTTCATTGAATAAATGAATTGAGTTATTCAATAATAAAGAAAACCATTCTAAGGTTGTATTTTTCAAGGATCTAGGGAAAAGCTTAGCTAAGAGCTTATCCTCAAGGAAAAAATCACTACATAAGGTAGTATAAGTGGAAACATGGTTAGAATGATCTCCTTTCCCCCATATTTCTCAAATATAGGAATCTTTATACCTTGTGGTATCAACATTCTCAATATCTCCAAGGATCACTTATTTCTTTTGACATAGTATGTAGGTGCCCATTTTGATTTTGATTTATAATGGAAATTCGCTTCTAAAGGGATGAATTTTTTTGCAAAAGTCAATTTATGATGGCATCACTGGTTGTGTTTTGAGATGGAGGTGAATAAGGAGGAGGTTTATATTTTTTCTTGAGGGGGAAGTGATTGGAATACTTATGGGAGGTAAAGTGGTAGGAGATATGGCATGCGATGCTACAAAGGTACAAGGATTGCTAGTAGAAATACCCAAGGTAGGAAAGATATTACTAGTAGATTGCATCATTACTGTAACTTGAGGGTTGGTATAGGTAGGAATAGAGGTAATGGTTGTGGGAGGAGGAATTTTATTTCCTCCTTGGCTTTGGAAATTGGTCAAAGGTAAAGCATAGATAGTTGTTGAGGTAAGACATTTTCCAAAATTATGAGTGAGGTTATGCACAAGTTCAACTCCTTCACTTTTAATCATAGTGATGTATGTTGTCTATGGTATAAATAGTTTGGTTGAAATTTTTTTAGTACTTAGTTGATTTTGTAGGTTTGCTAAGTCTTCATGGATTTGGATTATGTTTTCTTGCAGAATACTAGAAACCATTGTTTCAACACTTGTCACACTACTTGAAGGAAAAAGAGTTGTTAAGGGTATGGTCCATACCTAGTGAACTAGTGTCAACACTAGTATTGAAAGAGCTAGATAACCTGAGATCCATGATGATTGTGCTATCATGGTATGACATGAGTCTCAAATTTCTTCTCACTATAGCATTAACAATAGTACACCAATTTGTAAAGCTCATGCAAGGGACAATCAATGAATGTAACATGTAATGAAAAGAAGAAAAATGATATAATTTGATTCAAATGAAATTAAGATAGACACAATGAAATGATAGAAACAAAAGATTAGAAAGCAGAAGCATAGAAACAAGGATTTTAATTTTGTAAGATGTAGTTTTAGGTTTAACATAGGACTAAATCACCTAGAGGGACATACGATTCCTAGTTAGGGTTTTTCAAGGGTTCTTTTATTGAAAAAAGTCCACACTAAATACCCAAATATTAGGTAAAACCTCTTGTACTGGGACTAAATCACACAGAGGGGTGTATGAGTTTGAGATTAGGGTTTTCACACTAAATTTTGAAAATTATAAGTGAATTTTAGGTTTTATGGTTTGAATGATGTCTAGAAAATGTGCAATTACTGATTTTAAATAAAATTCAATGATGCAAGATGCAAAAATGCAACCTATATGCACTTTCACTAATGCAAGATTTAGAAACCTTGGATGAAATTGAACTAATGCAAAACCTAATGCAAAGCTATTGAAAGCTAGATCTAGGACGAAAATGCAATCCAAATTAGAAAAGAAGCTATTCTAAAGGCTAGGTTCACATTGGTTTCACCAAAATGAGATGTAGCAAATTGTCGCTCTATGTTTTGGAGATAGAACGAAAGGGGGATGAGAATGAGAAAAAGAGATCTACAATAAGGAATCCTAGGGGTGTGATTAAAAATTTAAAGGGGGTTCAACACTAAAAAAAGGCTTGGAATGAAATAAATACATTGATATGTTAACCTAACTATACAACTCAAGATAAGAAATTGAAAATCAGAAGAATCAGAACAAGGTATGAAATCCTAAGAATATTAATTTTAATGCACACTAGGACTTATATGCTAGTAGGGGCAATTTAGTTCTACTTTAGGGTTTCATGTCAGAATGTATAATCTAGAACTACTAAACCAAGATCTACAAAATATGCTTGAAATTTGGTATATTGGGACTCATACACCACAAGTGGATATTTAGTCCCAGTATCAAGGTTAATTAGAAATTTTAATATCCTCTAATGTTCTCTTGTAGCTTCTCTCTTGTCAAATCTCTAAGTATGAAACACTGAACTGCAACCTGTAGGTGACTTTTGTGACATTGAAATGTAGATGACAACTTTGACAACTTGACAACTTTTCTCCAATATTTCTCTTTAATGGATCTTCAACTTGGATCTACAAATAACACATCAAAGAGAGGGAAAAAAAAATTATTAGTAGATAGGGGTTTTCCTTGGTCAAACCTTGTTCTGGTAATCAAACCTTGAAATGAATAGAAATAGAATGAAGGAATGATGAATGAACAAATAAGCTATGTTGCAACTCACCAAACCCTTGCAATAAAGGTTGCAATATTGTGATTAATGGATAGAATGAATGTAGATCTTGATTCTTGTTTTAATTCTATGGATCTTAAATTGAATGCTTGTTAAATCATAAGAACCCACATCAGAAATGTTAGCTAAAAAAAAAAATGATACATGATGACTTTGACATGATGCTTGATTCTTGAATAATGTTCCAAAATGTTTAAATTGAATGGTACGTATATGATATCATGTTTAAATTGGCTTAAGTTATGAAATAATCCTTTGATATCATGGAGAAACTAGCCCCTTGACCTAAATATTACTAGAAAAAACAATTATGAGGACTATATTATTTCCTAAGTCTATCATCAAATATTTTCTCAAGCAAGTCAACGATTAAGATCAATGATCAACAATTGGGTATCTCAGACACACTCGCACTGTATAAGAGGCAATTTCATCATTTTTCCATGGTAGGGTAGGGATATGAAATATTTCCTAAGTGGTACCTAGCTTGTGGTCAATAGTCTAAAAGGAATCAATGGTCAGTGTTGAGTCCATCAAAGGTCAATGGTTATCACAAAATCATAGATTATAAGGGGTTTGACAAGATCAAAATGTGATATGTGAAATACTGACAAGTGGAAAATGTTGATTACATTACCAAGGTTCTTCACATCACAAATGTTATTTGGAAAGGTGCTAAGTAAAGTGTGATATGTCTATGTCATGTGATGTAGATCTAATGATAGATGTTGAAGACTAAAGATTGAATGGTGATTGATATATGAGAGAAGACATGGTGGGTCTAAATGTGAATTTAAAAATGATGGTGTAGGCTTTCGACAAGTGTCCAAATCGATAAGTGTAAATTGACCATTTCATCACATGTCTTATATACATCATCTTTATCATTCCTTCCTAGAAATGAGAAAAATGAATATGCAATGTTATGTGAATGCTTTAAATGCATTGATGGTGAAAATAGTATAAGATGTTTTTGAATTTTATGTTATTAGATAACATCTTTTACGATGAACTAAGTTGGATACATGAAATAATCGATCCTTATAGTAAGAGAGGGGGAGTATCACCAAGGAGAGGAGTTTGGTATGTTAACCACTAATGTTACTACTTCAGCTATCACACACTCACAACCTAGTTTAGTCAAGTTTAGTCAAAACGGTCCATGATTTGGTAAGTAAACCCTTGGTCATAGTTTTTGGGATATTTGGAATATTTTAGTGTTGGTATTTGATTTCCTTTGGTTGTTTCTTTGTTTGAATTAAGTGATTAAATATTTGTATTGGGTATATGTTCTAATTTTTATATTTTATGTATATATATTAGTTGATACATATATACATTAAATCTATATATGCATATATGTGATAACTCAAATATATGAGCATATATGCATTTGTGCATACATAGGTAGAAATAATTATGTATACTCATATGTTGATACAACTTATACATGGGAAATTGACTAGCCACACACACACACATATATACACACTTTCTATATATACTTATCAATATGTATTTATTATAAGATACTAAAACAATGATATATATGTATGTGTGTATGTATTGAATGATATAAATACATACATATATATTACTATATGTATATATATTTATAAATATATATATATTATATTATATATATAATTTATATAAATATATATATATATATGATTGAAAATTGATTGATTTTAATATATATACATTAATTAATGCATATGTATTATAATGGTAAAGAATTATAATATATATATTAATATATATAATGAATGATATGAATAGATATCAATGTATATGTAATACCAGTTTAAACTAAACAATACATGTATATCATACATATAAAGTAAAAAATGTTTAAATTGAATGGTACATATATGATGTGTGATGTTGTGAGGATAGTCTAAGCCATGTATAATTCATAAGCTATGTGCACATATTGAAACTTAAGCAAGCGCATTGAATGCAACACAATAATAAAGTAATAATCATGTACTTTTGGGAATTTAAAGTTGAGTAATTGTTAGCTCTAATGATTTGCACCCAAGCTGAGATTAAATACAGCCAATCATAAGTAACATGGGAATTTTTCTAGGGTTGCGGGTGACCCTGTAACAAAAAAATACCTCCAAACAAGTTGGCTCTTATTGTAAAACACCTAAATCTAACAATTCTTTTAGAGGAAAAGAGAAAAGATAAACTCAAAATGAAAATTGAAACTGAAAAGGAAAAGGTGTTTCACCAAACTAACAAGGGGCTATGATGAATTAGATTACATGCAATTGACTTCAACTAATATAACTATATTTCGCAACTTATCTCTATAAGTTTGCACATAATTGTTTCACAAGAGGGTTTTTATACATTAACCTTTAAAGAGGAAAAAAAACTAGTTTTCACAGTTCAAAGATGAATGCAACCTAAAAAAAACACAACTTGTAACATGTACTAATAAAAATTTTGCAGAAAAGGCATAAAAATACATAAGACAAAAACTTCAAGGAGATAATGATACCTAACATTTAGTTCAATCAATCACTCAATGATGCAAATATACTGCAATGATAAGATGGAAAAAATTGAATTCAATAGAACCAAGGCACAATCTGTATTTCATTCTTCCCAAAATATTTACAAGGATATGTGCTCAAATTTGAGAAAGGACTCAAAAAATCACTGTCTTTAGAAATTTTTACCATTAAGAACTAATTAAAATATAAGTTAAAACTCAATATATCTCACAACCCAAGTGGTTGCACCAAAGTAGGAGCCAGTAACCACTTTGGGTCAGATCCCCAAGAAAAGCCTAGAAAAAAGGTTCTAGATTCCCCCAAAACCATCTCCAAAATGTGGGAAAGAAGGTTTTGGTCAAAACCATAACTTTAGGTACACAAAACTAATAAAAAGGAAAATTAATGACTCTAGAATGTTGGAAACATGTCTCCTAACTAAAAAAAACTTCCCCTACATTCTCTCTCCTTGTTTCATTCTCAATTGAAAATTGGAGACCATAAATATTTTGCATTTTAAAAGAGAAATTTTAATTAAATGTTTTATAACATCAACACTTAATTAAAATGCTTTACATTTATGCAAAAATAAAATAAAGGGCTCAACCCTTGAGAATCTAAAAGGAAAACCTAAGTCTAAAAGGACTTAGGGACCATTTAGAACATAAGACTTGGAGTCTTATTCCCCACCAGATATTATTTACTTGCAAAATTAATTAAAAGATGGAAAAGTATGCCAATCTTCAATCGACATCATAAAGCTTTTAGGGTTTCAACCCTAAGAAAATAAGGAAAAATAAAAAGAAGCATTAAATTATTTCATTGAAGCTTCTAGAGGAATCTCGACCGCTGCCAAGTGTTTCCATCTGGAGCATTTCTGGAGATTTTGTGGCGTTTTCCTCATAGGACATTGAAAATAAAACCATGGGTAAGCTATCTGTCATGATTTTTCCCACATTTCTTTCAATTTTCTATGAAAATCATGCCTATGCTTGTAGAATGGATATTCGTTGTGTACCATCTTAGATAATTTGACATTTCCTTGCATTCTGTGATTATTTTTTCAAGTATTTTCTGAGAAAGAAGAAATATTTCCTGAAGAACACCATAATATAGCCACAAAATCCCTTGCATTACTCATTTTGTATATATTTCCTATTTTTTTAATTTGGCCGTCATAGGAATTTTTTATTTTTTATAGCTTTTAAGTTGAAATCAATGAGGGAACTCATGGGTTCTTTAGGGAAAACTACTAAACAAGCGGCTAGGCAAGTTTTTTACAAATTCATTTCCTATTACTTCTTTCTCTATATTACCCATTTGTTTAGCCATTTGGAAAATAAAATTGACTCTTATTCTCTTCCATATGTCTATGAAGAGTAGATAATATCCATATGTTGTATATTATTATTCCCAACTTATTATATACCACGACCTTTTTGGGTCTTTGAAGAAATTTACACTTCCTTCATCATCTATATCATTGCACATATTTTCCTCTTATTCAAGTTGTTCCTTTGTTATATAGAAAACGTCATCCTAAACACTTTTGACAAAGTATTAGCATATATTTATATGTGCATTTTTTTTTGAACCACTCACTCATCACCCATTTTGAGGCTGCATCTAAATGTGAAAAATTATGATAGGCTTTAAAGATTAAAACCATCATACATGGCTATTTCCTACTATTATTATTATGAGATCTGCCACTTTTATGTTCTCATTGTTCGTTAAAAATCCTAACAACCTTACCCAATAGTTTTTTTGTAGTGAAAATGACAGTATCCCCTCATTATTTGCATACCTTCAAAATCAAAGCCCTATTACCTGTCATACATCGATAATAGTTCTACTATCCATATTGATGATTAGCACCATTATTTGAAGAAGAATTAGTGACTACATTACCTTTAAGGTAACACTATATCATGAATGCCATTGGATGCATTATTTGATATGTAGCTTCATTTCCTTGTATATTGTCATCTTTATATACTTTCCCTTGATTTCATTTAATAGTTTGAAGATACAACTTGCCATGCAAACTGTCATCCGATTGACGAATAACATAGACATTGAAGTTTATTTTCCCTCAATAAGCATCATCACTTTCATCTATAATTATATAATTTGTGTTCTTCAACACTGACAGTCCACCAACATATGAACTTCAAAGGGAAAAGTTTTTTTTAATGTGATTTTTTACTCAGATTCACATTTTTAGCCTTAAAAAACATCTGACTTAGATTGGTTTCTTACTGAACTCATGGAAACATATAGTCTATTTACATCAATTTTCCTTTGCTCCTCTCATACTTTAAACTTCTTCTAATCATGCACAAAAATTCATATTGTCTTCTTAATTGATTCTCCTTGTCACTTGATGATTATTAAACTATCACATGTCATATACAAATTCTCAATATGACTTGGAAACCCTATAAACTGTTATGTGCATAATATTTCATCATGTGATAATTGAAGAAGTCTCTTGGAGAACATGACACAATGTTTCCCCTTTAATGATCATAAAGAAGGATTTAGAATAAGCTTAAGGTCTGCAGTGTACCTTTTAAGGAGCCTTCCTTGTTAGTAGAAATTCCCTTATTCTTTTTTCTAACTAAAGCATAGCTATTATCTTTTGATCATATGCACTTTGACCTTTTTTATCATTTGGTAAAGACTGTCTTCTTCATCTGTGTCTTGTGATTGATTGTAGCTTTCAATTTCTTCCATGCTTTTTTTTTAGCTTTAACTATTTAATGTATTTAATCTCTCTTTCTTTGTGAATCTTTTCCTCATACCGCTCTCTGTAGCCTGTGATGACTATTCTCTTGGAAGGACTTCCCTTGCTACATTGAAACACTGTCCTTTTACTCTGTTCACTATCACTACATAATCCTGATGATGTGATGAAAAAACTCTAATGAGCTCATTGTTTGATAATTTAACACACCAGGCTCAACCCTTGTGGGAGCCTCATTTTAACCCACGTGCTAAAACTTGTTAAAACAAGAACATTGATTTCCCTATATCTGCACATGAAACAAACAGTTAGAAAAAACATGACATGTTTTAGATGTATTTGATCATTATTTTCTCTCTCCTCTCTAAACATGAGTGACTTATAGCTTTTCTGATGCATGAAAAGGACATTCTATATATTGGTGGGTGGATGTGTATGTAGGGTTGGAGATCGTCATTGTTTAGATCTCTTCTCTAACCATTGCAATTCTTTCAAATGTAGGATATGAAGACTGATAGCTGTAGAGGACACAAAAAAAAAGCAACTTAGAGCTGAGGATCATGTAGGATGATGGACTTAAACCAGTCATTAGGAAATGACTAGCCTCTCTCTCTATATATGCATCTTTATTTTTTCAATCCATTCTTGTGTATATTGCATTTTATACACATTGGACAAGTTATATCTCATGGCTTGTGTGAGATAGATTTTAACTTTTGAATCAATAAAGACTTTCTTTCAACAATATTTGTGTAAATCTTTTCAATATTGTATACATTTGTATAAATGTAACAATCCATTACTAAAAATAAAAATTTCTTGATTCTTATGTTTATACACCTAAATGTAATATAGGGAAGACTAATATGAAATGCACCTCATTTTTTGGTTTACAAACACTTAAAACTCACTCAACTTGATCTGAAATAAAAATGAGTAACATGTCTGGTGACATGTATTGCATGTTTACCTGCAAAACACTAGGACCAATTTTCTAATCTATCCATTGGACATGGGGTAACTTAGAAACTCATACTAGGTCTGAAAACAACTTGCTTCAATGTTGTAACTCAATCATGAAAACTCAGAAATCCTTGGAGTTTATTGAAAAACAAACAACAGCAAAAAAACTAACTAGTTGTGCTGAAAAGCACTTAGGGAAACTGGAAACAACTAATCTAAGGTGCAACAACACTTATTGAAAGCATGAAATGCTAAATTGACTGAAATGATATAGATCAAACCTCAAAGAAATGCTTGAGGTGTATCCCATTGACAGGGATAGGAAAGATTTCACCATCCATCTTGGACAACTAGAATGCATTATGCTCCTTGCATTCTGTGATGATAAATGGACCACTCCAAAATCTATCAAACTTGGTATGCTTCCCAGGTTTTCTTTTTAGCTCATCCCATTTTACTACAATGTCACCTTCTCTGAAAACTCTAGCAATTGCCCTTTTTTCAAAAAATCTTTTGGTTTGGAGTTGATGATACTCTAAAGACTTCATGGCTTTGTCTCTAGTCTCTTCCAGCTCCATGAGCTGAGCAAATCTAACTACTAAGGGATCTTTTTCTTCGAACATTTCCAACTGATGCATTAAATCAAGAATTGGTAGCTCTATAGATATAGGTAGTCTAGCTTCCTTACCATAAACCATCATATATGGAGAATTTCCAACAGACCTTTTAGGAGTTATCCTATCTTCCCATAAGGAAGATTTTAGCTTGGTGTGCCATGCCCTCTATTTGTCCTCCATTGTTTGTTGAATGATTTGGATCAAGTTCTTATTAGTGCTCTCAGCTAAACCATTACCCTAAGGGTAATAATTTGATGAAGTGTTCAAATATATAACATTTTTGACTGCCTAATCAACCACTTTGATTCCCACAAATGCCAAGGCATTATCTAAAATGATGGAGTCTAGAACTCCAAATCTGGTTATAATCTCATCATAGAAATTTAATACAGAGGTTTCATTAGCTTCCTTCAGGGCTGCTGCCTCTATCCATCTTGTAAAATAGTCAGTAGCAGTAAGTACCCACTTGTGCCTAGCACTGGAAGGTGGGTTTACAGGTCCAATGAAATCAATGCCCAATTTCATGAAGGGTCACTCTACTTGAATTGGTTGCAAGGATAGTGTTGGTAGCTTTTCTTTTCCAACAAAAATGACACATTTCACACATTTTCTAGCCCATGCATGGGCATCCTTAAGCATGGTTGGCTAGTAATAACTAGCCCTCATAATCTTCCATGTTGTTGTTTTTGGGGAAAAATGACCCCCTAAAATCCCATCATGGAACTCATGAAGCACTTTCTCAATCTGATTATGATCAATACACCTTAGCAAAACACCATTGAGATCTTTTCTAAATAAAACATTATCAATCAGAACATATGGAATGGATTGTAACCTGAAATATCTCCTCTTGGATCTATCTAAGTGTGGTGGACATTGACCAGTTTGCAGAAAATAAGTCATATCCTGAACCCAGCTTGGTACAACATTTTGATCTTGATTATCAATGACTAAAACAACCTCTATCTCTATTTTCTTTCCATTTTCTAAAGTTGAAACCAGCTATTCACAAAGTCCTTTTTCTCTTACCAACTTTGTGATCTTGATCTCTACATCAAACTCCATGACTTTAGTAATCCACCTAGCCCTTTTTTCATTAAGATCATTAATGAGTAATAATTCCTTCATGCTTGGATGTGCTACCATTAAGTGAATCTTGTTATTAGAAACCAATGGTTTGAATTTCTTGAGGCTTCTAATGACAGCTAGAACATGTTTTTCTAAAAATGAGTATTTCTACTTATAATCAGCCAATCCTTGGCTAAAAAATGCAATGGGCTATTCTAATCCTTCATTGTTCTATTGAACTAGCATTGCTGAAACAGAGTCAATGCTTCCAAATGCATATATGATAAAATATTTTGTAAAATGTGGATTCACCAGTGTAGGGGCTGATGCTAAAGCCTCTTTAATGGCTTCAAAACTACCTTTTGCCTCTCTAGTCCAACTGAAAAATTGCATTTTTTCTCAACATAGCAGTCAAGGGCTATAAAAGGTTTGCTACATCAGGTATAAATCTCCTCAAAAACTTAATTCTTCCTAAGAAACTTTGCAACCCTTTCTTGTGATTGGGCAAAGGCAACCTCTGAATAGCTTTGACTCTCTTAGGGTCAATAGTGATTCCTTTCTTTGACACTATGTTTCCTAACAACTTACCCTCATGAATATAAAAAATACTTTTCTTGGGATTAAGGGAGATTCCATATTCCCTGCATCTTTCAAACACTTGTTTTAAATGTTGCAGATGTTCAACAACATTCTTTGAGAATATGGTGATATCATCCAGATATATCAGCACTATTTTATTGATCAAGCCTTGGAAGGGCATATCCATAGCCCTTTAAAAAGTGGCTCCAACGTTGGATAGACTGAAAGAAATTCTCTTGTAGGCCATAGTGCCCCATTTTATTATAAAGGCAGTCTTGTATTGGTCCTCTTCTTTGACCAATACCTAGTTATAACCAGAGTATCCATCAAGCAGAGAGAATCTTTCTAAACCAGCAACCACTTGGAGGATTTGTTCCATGGAAGGTAATGGATAATGGTCTTTGAGAGAGGTTCTGATAAGATCTCTAAAATCTACACATAACCCAATTTCACCCTTTTTCTTTCTAACTGGAACCAGGTTAAAGACCCAAGAAGTGTGCTTAATTGGAAATACAATACCCCGCTCAACTAACTTAGTCAATTCCTTAATCATTAAAGGTTCTAGCTTAGGGTTCAAAGGTCTCTGCTTTTGCCTAATAGGCTTAGCATTGGGTTCTAGTTCTATTGTGTGTTCAACAATTATAGGATAAAAATCTCTCAAATTAGAATAGTCCCAAGCAAAAATATCCTGAAACTCTTGACATAAAGTAATGAAATCCTGTTTATCTGATTCAAAACAATTTTTTCCAATCTTGAGAAGCTTACCTTTAAAAATCTCCAACTCTTCATAATGCTCCTCTTTAATCTAAATGATGGTTTTACTCTTTTTCAATTGATCATCAGTACTGAAAAAATGGATTCTAAAGTAAGCAAGCTCTTGGGCAACTTATTTGTTTTTAGCTGGATAATCCAATCTTCATATTGTTTCAACTTTTCCTGATTTACAACAGAAAACTGGTCTTCCTCAAGTAGAAATCTTAGAATCTTCTCATCACTTTCAAAGACTTTCCAATTAATGTTGTGATCTAGAATAGATGGCCTAACAATTATCTTAACATGTGGCTATAATTTTTATTTTATGATCTCATTAGGAATGTCAAATTGTGCAGCAATTGTAGCCAATCTGTCTGCATGTTGATTCTGACTCCTAGGGACTAAAGCCAAATTGAATGCATTGAACTGCTCAATCATGTCCCATACTCTATGCTTGTAAGCTTTCAAAGTGTCATTTTTTGTTACATTCAACCCTCTTACCTGATTAACAATCAATTCACTATCCCCAAACACCTATAAGTAGTTGATTCCCCTTCTCCTTGCCCACTCTAAACCTTATATCAGTCCTTTGTACTCAGGAGAGTTATTGGAACAAGAGAAAGAAAATCTAAATGCAACATAATATCTATCACCATGTGGAGAGATTAACATTGCACCTCCACCAACTCCATTTTTGCTTCTAGAGCCATCAAAGTACATCTTCCATAGCTCACCTTGCTATGATTATTGTTGTTCTACCTTATTTTCAATGTTTGGCATCTCTGTTTCAAGTTCATGAAGTACATAAATGCCTAATCCAACTTCTTGAATAAGTTCACTTAGATTATCTATGATGTTTTCTGCTGCCCACTCATTTAGCAACACCTCAGGTATACATTCATTTTGTAATTCTTGAGCTGTAGCAAGCTCACTATCCTCAAGAATAACACAATTAGCATTAATTGCACTTGGCACATAAGGCTCAATGTGATCCTTAGCCAATGACTCGGACTTAATTGTTACTTTTGTTCCATATATGGTCCTGAAGAGCATATGGGACTAGTCAGATGATAAATAACCTCCAATCTTTGCAATGAAGTCCTTTGATAGGCACAAGGCAAAGAAAGGAGGTAAGTCAATAACAAAAACATCTTGAGGAATAGAAAAATTTGGACAAGCATGTAACGTGAGTTCCAGATCTTTGATAACACCCACAGTGTTAACTGTTGTACCATCTAGCTGAAGAACTCCTTTCTCAAGGGGCTGGTATTTCAGTCCTAACTGATCTACAATCTTCTTTGGCATGACTGAACTACTGGATCGATTGTCAATCATGCATTTTTGAACTAGTTTGTCTCCCACAATTAATGCCACATAGAAAGGAGGAGCCTTAATGCCATTTTCAGACTCCTTTCCTGGCTATTTAATTTGTTGCACATGATTTTCCTTTTATTAATTTGTGAAAACAACTTTAACTATTTCAACTCAAGGTTCATTAGTTGTTTCCTTTTCAGTTAAAGCAAACTGTAACAATTCCTTTTGACCTATAATTGCCAAGGAATCCCACATAGACATTGTGATGTTCATCTTTTTCATATTTTTAACAATATTAAAAGGTATTGCAAAATTTATCTTCTATTGTAATTTGCAACAACAGGCTTAGTTTGCAAGTGAGATTGCTCTCTAGCAGCTGTTTGTGGATTCCTCTGCAACATGCGAGGCACTTGTGATGTAGATGGTTCATTAGCTACTGCTTTTCCTTTATCAGATTCCTGCTCAAGTTTAAAAGCTCTTTTCTTTGATCTTGTGTTTGCAGCAATTGGGGAATAATTTGCATTAACTCCGCAAAACTATTCTCCTTGCTAGTTTAGAAGAGTGACTTCACTAGTAGACTGGTCTTGCTATTGTAAGGATTCATCATTAGGTGGATTTTGCTTTGTATTTGAAACACTCTGCACCATCAAGGCCAGATTAATGATTCTGTTTGAACAAGTGGTCTGATTATGAGGTTGGTTGCAAGGATAGCACCATTCATAATTTGCAGCCAAGTTATTCTGAATAGGAACAATATCCTTGGATGCACTAAGAAGAGTAGGGTTATAAACTTGGAATGGCCTTCACTTGATATTCTACCTTGTACCTTGATAATTTCCTTGGTATGGTTGTCTATTTCCTTGATATTGTTGTTGTTGACCCTGATAAGGTTGATTTACAACTTGATTCTGCAGTTGCTAAGGCCTATTGTATGACTGTTGTTTTTCTAAATTAACCAGCCTATTACCAAAGGTCTACAATAGACTCTTAATCTCTTGAAGCTCCTGAGATGAGCTTGCTGAGGCATTTTCCTGATTTGCAACCATTGTAATAGTAGTTGGAACAATAGTTAACAACATGGGGGAGTTGGCAGGGGTGTAAAAGATGGTACTTGAAGTGGCATACTAGGTTGTATCTCAGGAAATATTGGCATTGGTGGCCTAGGGGCAATTTTACCTACC